>ML860658.1:23519-45087 GCA_009831015.1 Picea engelmannii
AATTGACTTTGGTGAGATTTTTTATCCTATTGCTAAGTTAACTTCTATTAGATTTATTTTATCTATTGTTGTTGCTTTTGATCTTGAAGTGGAACAGATGGATGTGAAGACAACATTCCTACATGGGGATCTGGAAGAAGAAAACTACATGAAGCAGCTAGAAGGATTTGTAGTGAAGGGAAAGAAAGAGCTAGTCTATAAGCTAAAGAAGTCACTATATGGTCTGAAGAAATCACCTAGGATGTGGTACCAAAATTTTGACACATACATCCCTGGATTGGTATTTGTAAGAAGCAAGGTTGATCACTGTGTATATTCCAAGCAGGTTGGTAATCACTTCATTTATGTAGTGTTTTATGTTGATGACATGTTGTTGGTAGGAAATAACATGGATTTTATCAAGGAGGTGAAATCGCAGCTATCCTTTAAATTTGACATGAAGGATCTTGGTGTTGCTAACTTCATTCTGGGAATGGAGATTAAAAGAGATCATGCAAACAGGAAACTCTAGTTGAATCAGAGAAAATATGTTGAGAATATATTATAAAGGTTTAATATGTATGGAAGTAAACCGGTCAAGGTTCCTATTCCTATAGGTGTAAATTTATCTGCAGATTAGTGTCCCAAGACACATGACGAGGAAGAGGACATGTCCCATGTTCTGTATGCCAGTGAAGTTGGCACTTTGATGTATGCAATGGTCTATACTAGACCAAAGATTGCACATGAAGTGGGAGTTTTGAGTAGGTATATGTCAAAACCAGGGAAGGAGCATTAGAAAACAATAAAGAGAATCTCGAGGTATCTCTGTGGCACTACAAGTTATGGATTGTGGTACCAAGGAAGATCAAGATTGGACAGAGTGTTGGACATACATGGCTTTATTGATGCAGACTAGGCTGGAGATCTAGATCGCAGAAGATATACAAGTGGGTATGTCTTTAACTTATTTGGAGGAGAAATCAGTTGAATGAGAAAAAGATAGGTTGTAGTGGTACTCTCAACTACAGAAGCTGAATACATGGCAGCCACTCATGCAAGAAAGGAAGTAGTATGGTTACAAAGATTGTGTTCAGGTATTGGGTTGGTACAACAAGCAATGAGATTATATTGTGATAGTCAGAGTGCAATATTCCTCTAAAAGAACCCAGCTTATCATTCAAAGACAAAGCATATTGATGTTCAGTATCACTTTGTGAGAGACATGGTTGAGGAAAAGAAGATGTTGCTAGAAAAGGTTGACACTTTGAAGAATGTTGTAGATTCATTGACAAAGTTTGTGAGCACAGAAAACTTCTCCTGGTGTAGAGTAACAATGGGCATTGTTGCCCTAAATTGTTGACTATATAATCCCCTGGACCCCTGGATGCAAAGAAAAAAACAAGTGGGATAATGTTGGGTATGTGTTATATTCTTTGCATGTGTGTGTGTGTGTGGGCACGTCAGATATGACAACTGTGTTTGACGATCCCTCTAGTAGTGCTCTTTGTGTCATGTGTGTCGGGTGCNGGGGGGGGGATGGTATTCCCCCCCTATTTACGCGCAACATTTGGCAATGGGCAGTAGCCCGGGGCAGTGCCCCAAATTTTCATTTTTGGGCGGTTTTTGCTATTTTTATCGGATTTTGCTATTTTTATCGGATTTTGCAATTTTTAGCGGTTTTGTAAATTAATCTTGGATTAAGGGATTAGAGTTTTGGTATCTATGGAATACCTAAAAAAATTGTATATATTGTATGGTGAATGGTGATATTTGATATAATGAATATAAGAAAGGTTTTCCCGGTTGAGGGTGTCTGGTATAAAATCTCTGTGTACTTTGTGTATGATCCATTGATTAATTTTTTTTTTGCTTAAGAATCTATATGCATTGCTTTACTTCACAGGTTTAAAACTTACATTTGGTATCAAAGATCATTTTTGGCTTCATAGGGATGCCTTTGTTGTTGAGCGTTTGGCTCGATCTTGATAGATCAAGTTTATCTTGGGTCTGTGATAAACCTGGGTTTAGTGGGAGATTTTGCAGTGGTGATTTGAGTGCAGAAAGAATCGCGTTGTCATCAAGGTATGACATTGTACCCAGTCTGCAATGTTTTTTTTGTGTGTCCCCCACCATCTTGCTGGGGTTTCTTTCAGGGCCTCAACCATTGCCAACAGTCTTTTTCACATTGGTACGTTTTCTTCAAAGTCCGACAAGAAGGCTTCTAAAGGATTTAGACCATCAAAGGTGGGTAAGTTACTTATTGTTGTGTCGATCTAGTGAACTTCTCTGGTTAATATAGCACATCTTCTTGTAGATACTTCATACATATTATTCTTCTAGTTCTCTAGTGCTTCTTCTGAGTCTGATGAACATGCGCTATCACTTTGCCAGCTTATGTTTCCATCGGCCATAGGATTAATGTAATCATGTTGTTTGGATTTTAATTTGTATATATTTTCCAGTTCATATGTGTTGTCTTCTTCTCTAATGGGATCTATGTATCGCTGACCTTCATCTGGATCTAAGGGTGCAATGACCCTAAGTCCATCTTCTTTAAATCAACCACGGTGGAATTATTGAAATCCCAATCAATTCCTAACAGTGTAGGGTACATGCAGTTGCCATCAACTATCTCAATCACCTCAAAATCTACAAATGTTATTACTCCATCAATGTCCATAGGGACATGTTCTAGTCTGCCAAAGGGGCTTACAACGTACTGATTAGCCATCTGTAGCCTGATAGGGGAATAGATCAGCCTAGGTTTTCTCATCACTGTCCAAGTTTGCTTCGTCGTGACATTGACCTCTGACCCTAAGTTGAGGACCACATAGTCTATATCATATTTGCCTATTTGAGCATTCAAATGTAATTCCTTATTGGTCCTTCTCTTCTTACCAATTTGATGTACTGCCCTATTCAGTAAGGGATCTATCTTTCCTAGATAATATTGTTTGATTAAATTTTGTAGCTCTTGGACAATGCTCTCATCTTGAATCAAATTAACACAAGTATATAGAAATTTCATGAGCTTTCTTACCTCTTTTCCTTCTCTTGGTGAAGCAGACTGATCAAATGCCTGAGGCATTCCATATTATCTTACTTATGATCTTGTCTTCGATGAGGAACCTTGGTCTTCTTTGAACTATTTTCTTGCTTCCTCAAATATTTGTCTTTCTTTCTTTGCATCAAAGGTTTGGATCTTCTCTGCAACTTTCCTAATTCCTGAATCTTCTGTAGTCTTCCCTTGGGTCATTCTGTCATGTCATATAACAACACCTCCTCTGGTAATAACAACAACTCTAGGGTCTTCTCTGTGAGGTTAAGCTTTGATCAACTATATCTGCGAGTTCTTTTGAGGTCCTCATTTCTCTTGAAGTTTAGCCAACAATGTTGGGCATTCTTCAATAACATGCTTGAAGGAGTTGTAGTAGCTACAAGTAGTGCAAAGGTTCTAATAGTCCCTTTCCAAGTGTCCTAGTTGTGCACAGTTATAACAGATGGTCTTTCCTCAGCCTTGACCCATTACTCCTCCTCATCCTCTCCCTCTGAATCGACCACAAGGATTGAAGTTTCCTCTCCCAGGGGAGTTATACTGCATAGTGTTTCCTTCATGTTGTACTTTGCCTTGAATCTTGTATATATCTCTTGAACTTTCATGCATGAGATCATAATCCCTACAATCCTTATCATCATGTCCCACAAACTTACAGAACATGCAATACAAATTTGTGGGTGTCTGAACATATTTTTTCATGTAATAGCACTCACCAGTACGATGTCTATTTCGACATATCTTGCACCAAGGTAAGGTGACTTGCTTCAAAGGACTCAGAGCTCCAGAGGCCAAGTATTCATGGAATAGGGGAAAATATTCCTTCTCATGGCCCTCTGATCTGCATCTGACACACCATATTTCTTCTCTTCTATATTTTCCCTTGTCTTTATTCATATCTTCGACCTGTAAAGACAAACTAGTCAGCTGACTCAAGATATGACTCATACCTGAGCTAGATTCTCCCATAGGGGTTGATTCTAAATTCATGGCAATCTCCAGTGCCTCAGCCTGCGAAGAAATTTTCTGCTACATCAGTGGAACTCTGATGTGTGGTAAGAAGGAAAGAATGAACCATTCCTTGTTCTTCTCATCTGGGATCTAAAAATTCAATCGACCTATTAAGGTCTTGAATCTCTTATCGAACTCCCAAATGGGTTCAGCTGCCTTCTTCTTGATCTCCTTCATTTTTGTAATACATTGGGACTCTGAATTAGGTTTCTTAAATTCTGCAATCAGTGCATTCTTGATCTCATTCAGTGTCTTAGGCTATGCAAATCCTTGGAAAAGCTTTATGTACTAGCTCAGTGCGTGGTCCCTTAGGGTAGTGCTAAACTGTGTTCTTTTGATAGCTTCGTTGGTGACATTTTTAATATTCCGTACGGCTTCACATATGAACCAGTGATGGTCAATATCTTCAGATCCATCTCCCTTAAATATAGGGATTCTCATCTTATCTTCCATATATCTTCCTAGGTTTTATGTCTGAGTATGTGGTGGACTACTATTAATAGTACTCTGAACGGTCTGGTAACTTTGATTTCTTTGATTTCTTAATGCTGCTGAACCAACAAGAGTATTAATAGTACTTACTTCAATCTTCTGCGTAGCTCCTAAGGTTTTTGGATCATCCCGATGAAGTTCTTCATATCCCTCTTCCTCTACCCTAGCGGGTTCTGAATGATCTTCATCTATCAGGTTTGCCTCTTCTCGACTGTAGAAACACTCATCTCCATATTTCTTCTTGAACAGGTTCACAAGATGAACTTCTCTGAACGCTCTCCCACTGCGCGTTTGTCCAGCCTCTGTGTCGCTGTTGCTATGTGAATTCTTGAACATTAGCTTTTCCAAATCCAATCAATCTACTGTATATTCAGGATGTTCTTTTCATGCAATAACATCTTGATTCTCAACTTCAAGAAATGTAAAAAATTTCCTCTAGGTCCCTTGAAAAAATATCTCTCGGCCTGGTTGTATGACTCTACTCTGTCAATAGAAAACTCGACGATGTAGTACCCAATGGTGCTATAAAACCAGTGATCCACTACTCTTGACACAATGTTATCAAATCTCTTGACCTTCTTGATCAGCATCAACATCCAAACTACAGGAAGTCTAGATCTAACTTCAAACTGGGTATCTGCCAACCTGGCTAACCACTCATATAGTTCCTGATGGATTCCTCCAAAGAATATCGCATGTCTATCAGTAAAAATATGTCTCTCCAACTAATCCTTTGTACTAATATTAGGGTTCTTTTTATGGGCTTCAATGAAGTCATTTTCTTGATCCTCTATCCACTTTTGAGTCTTTGTCTTTGATGGGAAACACCTTGAAATTCCCTCAAGAAGATTCCAATCCCTACAGAGGAACCATTTTTCGGCACAAGGGCAGACCCAGGGTTCAGCTCCAAGAACGCACCAACAAGACCTAACTACTGGCCCTTTCGGAAACACTTGCGAAGAAGATGCAGTATCACCTAAAGAAGTTATGGGGGAGTTTCAGGACATAGGTGTCTACAACCAGAGGGAATATCAAGTGGATTGAATACAATAACAACACAACATTCATATATCACTTATCAACTCGGATCTACTCTGCACATCTACTTATCAAGTCTAACATAGTAATGGAATCATAGTATGTCAATGATAGAGACAGAATACTAATCACACACAACACAAAATATGCATTGTTCACCCTCTCTCTAGGGCTATTTCCACAAAACTGTGCTTTATAATGTATTAAGATGAAGCATATAGTTCTTTTTTGTGCTCTTAGCATCATATCTTCTCTCTTCTCCACTCTTTCTCTCCCCTCCCTATGCACCCAGCTGCAAGGTTGACCTTCACACCCAGCCGAAGATATTACAATACCAAAAGGCTCTCACACTTAGCCCTTCTCTCTCACACAACAATAATCTCGCTTAACATACCAACAACTAGGTTGATACTAGTAATAGTGACACAACAAAAACACAACCCAAGTCCTCTTGACCTTTATTTATACATTACAATATCTCACTGATACCCTTAGGTTGAAACCTAGGTGTCAAAACCCTAGATACCAAAACCCTAGGTGTCTAAAACCCTAGGTCAACTTGACCCACGTTTTCAGGGCTTCGCCAACCTAACTTTTCTTCCTTCTCACGTGATGCTCCAAATCATTTGATGATGGATTCTTCCACTTACTGAGCTATCCACAATCCTTCTTTCTCGTTGATCTATCATACTCAATATCCTCATTCAACGACTTTCTTCCTCAGACTTCACTCTGTCTTTTTTTCTCTTTTTCTCACTTTGACCCAATAACAATTGTTGTGCCTTCTGCGAAGTTCACATTTTTCCTTTTCTTCCTTGTTCTTCTCTTACTTCCATAACCAAGGGCCAAAAGTGCCCCATCACTTCAGCTCTTCGAGTTCTGGCACATCGAGAGTTTTCAAACTAGCACACTTCCAATTCTCCCGAATTCCAGATTCCCGAACTGCAAAATCTATCACCACGTGTCCTCCTGGATCGAACGACCAATATTCACTTCAAGCCTTCACCCAGAGTTCACAGATCTGCATCATGTGTCCTCCTTAATCTAAAGGTGGAGTCTTACTTTGGATCTTCAGACTTCGGAGATCTCAAACTTAAATCTTTTTCTTTGAAAATACTTTTATCCGAAGCTTGCGATCCTTTAACACGTGTCCCATGCAGATTGACAGCTACAATTCCTTCGGGACTCTGGACTCCAGAAATCTCATATTTAAAAAATTATATGGCCCCACTGGCTTTCATCTGAATCCTTGGATCTGGTGATGCGTGGCTCTCGGCATATCAATGGATGAGATCCTTTTGGTTCTTCGGGTTTCGGAAGTTTCAAACTTCAAACCCCTTCTTTGTTCACTTTTTACTGGAGCATTTTGTTGGAAAATGTTTAACAGGTAACATATGCTTGTCATTGATGGCAAGAACAACAATGAAGATGGCATGGGTACAGGAAGAATGTACAAAGGATTGTTGGCATGTTTTACAGGCAGTGTAGACTTGTCATTAATGACAAGTACAGTAGTGATGATGGCTTAAGTACAACAATGAAGATGGTAGGATCAGAGTGTGCATGCAAAGGTACAGGAAGAATGTACAAAGGATTGTTGGCATGTTTTACAGGAAGCGTAGACTTGTCATTGATGGAAAGTAGAGTAGTGATGATGGCTTAAGTACAACAGTGAATATGGCAGGATCAGAATGTGCATGTGAAGACTCTGCAGAGACACATAAGTCCAAGAATCCCTTAGGGATTCGGAAGTGAAAGCTCAGGAGGAACAGCGTCGAGGAGCATGTGCACAACAAAGCTCAAGATACAGGAGTTTGCATAAGATAAGGAAGACAAAGATCCACAGTCATTGGATCTCATTCAGAAATCCTGTCAGCCATTAGATCAGATAGGAGCTGCACGAGGTTTACCATCGGGAAAAGCCAAGGTGAAATCCCGACAGAACAAGGGCCGTCAGATATGAATATAGACAAGAAGAGCGCGCTAAAGAGGGAGACAGATCTCAGCCGTTAGATCCAAGCACAGGGTCCGATCATCGTTGGATCGAAGAGAACCTGCATGGTCTTTAAAGTGCAAGGAGAAGTGGGTGTAATCACAATATGAAAAATCACGATGAAATCTGAGCCGTCAGCTCAAGATTTGATCTGGACCGTTAATTCCAGTTAGTATCGGGGATCGGGAATTTGAAGTGACAAGAACACTTGACATCAAGAACCTCGATTTCACGATGTGCGATATTGCGATTCAATCGCAACCATTGAATTGAGAATGAGATCTGGACCGTTGATTTTCTTCATGGAGTATCGAGGATCGGGACTTTGAAATGTCAAAACCACTTGACAACAAGAACCTCGAAATCACGATGTGCGATTTCACAATTTAATCGCATCCGTTAAGATAAGAAGTGATCTGGACCATTGATTTAACTCCTTATCGGAGTTTTTTGGATCGGGATATGGAAGTAACAAGAACATTCACCACAGGAATGTCGATTTCGCGATATGCGAAATTACGATGCAATCGCAGCCATAGAATCAAGCTTGGATCTAGACCATAGATGTAACTCCATATCGGAGTTTCGGGGATCGCGAATTCAAGAGGCAAAGAACTCAATGCATCAATAATGTTGATTTCACGATATGCGAAATCACGATTGAATCTGGACCGTCAGATCAAGAAATGATCTGGACCGTTGATCTGACCTCTCACGGAGTTTCGGGGATCGGGATTTGTAAGTGACAAAAACTATGAACGTCAGGAATTTCGATTTTCCGATGACTGAATTCCCGACTTAATCTAAATCGTCAGATCTGATTATGATCTGGATTGTTGATCTGGCCTCTTTATGGAATTTTGTGAATCGGGATTTGTAATTACATTGAACATAAGGAATGTCGAAACCCGATTTAAAAAGGCAAGAATAATAAAGGTCATCCAACGGTGCGGATAAAACTTGACAGTGATCGGAGGGTTACTGTTCTCTTTCACAGTTAACTACTAAGTTTGGATTCTGTTAGCAAAACAGACTCATGATTGCAAATCAGTTAGCGTTTCAGTTGGCCTTTCAGTTGCTTGGACAATTGTCTTTATTTTGCCTAAGGAAATGGGAAGTGGAACCGCCATGGGGGTGTGTATAAAAGAAAATGAGACAGACTGTGTATGGATGGCGATTCTGGAGGAAAAAGAGCTTGTAATTGAAACAGAAAGGATAAGCTCAACTTTTACAGAGAAGACGAAGAGTCTCAACTGCTAGAGAGGCTGAGGAATCTCAGCATAACACCCAGTGATGCTGAACGCGTGGGAAAACTGCCAGAGAAGATGAAGAGTTACCATGATGATCAGGAAGAGAACTCGAGAGGTGGAGGATATCAGCATGGTGTGAGCATGCAGAGGGAAGGGGCACATTGCATGTATGAGGTGCACATAAGCTATAAGTATACGGTACAGAGAATAGATCGGTTGTTGTTGTTGTTGGAATTTGCTATGATTGTCGCTGGTGAAGGTGATTCATGTGTGAAGAAGAAGGAGAGTGCAGCAGCTGAATTTAATAGAAGAGGATCTGTGCAGTGAATGGGTATGGCGCACAGATCTTAAAAGGCATAAAAACAGACAACGCCAGTGAGGTGTGCAGGAAGGAAATGAGGCAGACACAGTAACGAAATGCAGCAAAACAGTGATGAGTCTGGTAAGCCATTGTTGAACATTATATCACTGTGATAAGTTTGAGTAACAAAGAATTAATATATTAGGGAGGTTGGGAGGTGCTCGGGAGGACTGTTTTCCTCAGAGGTTCAAGTAGGTGCTTGAACACAGGGATTTGTAGCTTCCATCTGGTTGCAACCAGAGAAACTAGGGTGGCAGGGTGGTGCAAGGGAGAACTCTTGTTCTGTTTTATACAAGTTGGTGCCTGTATGATTGAAAGTTGGTGCTTCTATCCAGTTGGTGCTAGAATCACTCAGGGAGTTGGTGCTTCCTTCTAGCTGGTTCTAGAGAAACCAGGGAGTTGGTGCTTCCTTCTAGTTGGTGCTAGAGAAACCAGGGAGTTGGTGCTTCCTTCTAGTGGGTGCTAGAGAAAACAGAGAGTTGGTGCTCTCAACAAGTTGCAGCTTGCAAAACAGAGGTTGTAGCCTCATTATGAGTTGGTGCTCATATGTATGATAATGTAAAGAATGTAATTATTACTTATCATATAAAGAAAAAGAGGTTTTTACCCTGCATGGGTTTCCTTGGAAAATATCTGTCTCTGTGTTTCTCATATATGTGACTGATGTTGAATGCTCCTGTGTTTGTTTCTCTACATTATTGTGATTATCATTCAGTGTTTCTGCAAAGAGTTTTAAAAGAATCATAATTGTTTAAGCTTAGAGACAACTAATTCACCCCCCCCCCTCTCAATTGTCTAATACATTTTATTGAGAGCACATGATTGGTGGACGCATGTCCTCCCACAGATCGATTTTTACTAGGCTACTTCAACTCTTTAGAGCTTCATCACTCGAGTACCAGTATGTCACATCACTACATGCCTTTCAAATTGTGGGGGTGAACATCGACAGTTTTGGGTAACCCACTTTTCACCCCGCAATTCTCCTAACGCTGACACATAACCCCTCAAGGAAACTGTGGTTTGTATTGTGGGACCGCCTTGGGAAATTAACTCCCATACAATTTGGTTCCATGCAATGCCTACTAGTCATTGATCTCTCTCTCCAATGGGATCTGATGGTTGCAACCTTAACGTTGCTTCCTTTTCATCGGACGACCCCTGTTCACCTGTCCTCTGATCCAACGATCCCAGATCTCTCTGGATCCTGCAGTGGCGATCGCTCCCAAATTCAAAAGGAGTGGTTAGGATCCTTTGAACCCTTACAGAGAATATATGAAGTTTTGTCTCCTCCGTAGCTTCTACCATGCCATTCCTCCTGATATTTTCAATTACATGGTCTAAGTTCAATCTCGACCACGAGAATCTGACTAACAAACCTGGCCCATATCAACCCGATGTTTCAAACTGAAGCTCTGATACCAATATGTAACATACCCATCCATCCATAGGCTAGGTACACTACCTTCAAGCCCTCCCTTGTACTTATTTATCTTGTGGATACCTTCTTTTGAATTTAAAGATGCATAAAATAAGAGAATTAACAACATGCACAACAATATGCAGCAAGCATGCATAATCTAAGATTCAATTAAATGATAATTAAATACGCAATGGAATACATCCATACACAGATAATAATATCAAAATAGAGAACACTTATGTTTATTAAAAGGTGACACCAACTGGTTGCAAACCAAGGACATTCCACCCAACTGTAGAGACCAATGCTCCAAGTCTCAATAGTAGTGTCACCCCTGAGCCAGGGCTATGAATCCACAAGGACGGTTCCATAGTGTACATGGTTTCCCAAACCAGTTAGCTCTCAATCTCTCACAATTTTTCCATCACTCGGAACAATCCAAGTACCCAACTCTCTTCTAGCCTACCTATGTCGCCCGAGAGAATGGACTTCCACCCTTCTCTACCTTATAGTCCCTCAGGTATTCCTTCTCCTTCTTTCCAGGGCCTCCAACATAGCTGGTCCATAATCTCAATGCTAGAAGTCTCAGGACTTGAAGTTGTGAGAAATACAGGGTACAGTCCCATGCATTTTAGACATGTAAGCCCCAGGTCATGGTTGGATCACACCAGCGACCACGACAACCAACGATCCCATGGCTAGTTCTTCAGCAGCTCAGTTTCCCTTCCCGATCCAAGACGCGGATGAGGATGGATCAATGGAGGATTTATGGGGTGCATGGGAGTGTGTGAGAGAAACAATGAGTGAAGGTATAGGAAAGTAGTGGACAAGCCATCAATTGAACCCCCCCATCAGACTAGAGGTGGGTTTAAGTAAATTCATGGGGAAAATCAAGAACCTCCTTTCCTTCCCCAAGAATCTCTTGTAACCGATACCCTCCCTTAGAAAAAGGGTAATTAGAATAGGAATAAACATTTAGCCTCTCAATCCCCCTCTCTTGTGGAATCATAGCCCACTATAACTCTAGTCCTTATCTGTCTAGAAGCCAGCAATGCCATTATTATTAATAATGATAAAAACATTACATTTCTTGGGCACACTGGCCTTTTAATAATCGTTTGGGCACTCTGGCCTCTCAACATTGTAACAATACATTATTTAAAAATGGGGGTTCAAAACTTGGGGTGTTACAATATACTACTTGGTGAAGGAAATATTGGAGGTAAGCATCAAACCCACTTGCTTAAGGGAAAGGGAAAGTTGAATCACAAGGAGAGAGGAAGTTTTAATACCCCTAAACAAAGACTTGGATTCCTTGACCAAAAACCTAAAGGAAAGATATGCACCTCATCAGGGTTGAAAGAACAAGACATCTTAGTACCATGGAAATAATTGACATGTGGAGAAGATTTTTTACAAGAAGAAAGATGACCTAGAGGACAAGTTCAAACTCCTTAAAGGAAACGCGTATATTGTTCGTCAGCCCTCTGATAATTTCACCTTCCAAGTCGAAACTTCTCAAGCCTCACTATCTCATTCTTCATAGAATGAATGGGTAGTCAAATATAGGTGGACTCATCATATGGCTAAGGAATATTCCTTGTTCATTTCCTTATAGAAAGTTGTGGACATAAATATCTATGTTGTTGATTATTTGTCTCTCGACATTGTTGGTTAGGGTGATGTTTTCTATTGACATGGGAAAATTGTCGATGTATATCATGTACCAAACCTTGGTATCAATCTATTGGTTTCTCAGTTAACATAGGCATGTAATATTATGGACTTCTGGCTGAACCAGTTCCTTTTTCGATATTTGAAGAAAGATCGATCGATTATTGTCGAGGGGTTTCTAGACCTGAAGGAAACTTTGTATAATTTTTGTGATAGAAATCAACCCAACTATGAAACAAATGTTGATGTTTCTCACTCAGAAAAAATGAATTCAAACTTGGAATGAATGACTTTGACACCTAAACTTTCAAACTCTACAGTTTATGGAAACTTAGAATATTACTGTTGATATACATAAAGTTTTCCCCCTGATGGAGTCTGTAAAGGACTTGTGCTTGGAAAGCATCATCAAGCACCATTCGACTTTGGAAAATCGTAGCAAGCATAGAGCCTCCTTGAGCTGGTTCATGATGAATTATTTTACATCAATCTACCTTCCTTAGAAGGTTCAAGGTATATGTTAACTTTCATTAATGATATCTCACATTTCACTTGGGTTTATTTTCTAAAGAAAAATAATCTTGTCTTTGAAAAATTCAAAGAATTCAGAGCCTTTGTTGGAAATCAATGTGGTTAACCCATCAAGTACTTGGGATCAGAAAATGGTGTTTAGTATGTGAATTTACCTTTTGAATAATACCTAGTTCAATATGGTATTTACTCCTAGTGGTCGGTCCCTCATATATCTCAACATAATGGTGTTGTAGAATGCAAGAATTGGACATTAGTTGAAATGGCTAGATGTCTTTTGAAAGCCAAATATTTTCCTCCTCACTTCTGGGATGAAGTTATATATTGTGAAAACTATCTTCTCAATTGCATATCAACTTGAGCTATTACTTTGGTGACTCCAGGAGAACGATGGTGTCTAAGGAATCCCTCAATCACTGAACTCTGTGTGTTTGGATGTATTTCCCATCATAATATTTATGGTGATTGCAAAATGAAATTAGATGCAAAGAGTCATTCCTGCATCATGATGGGATACTCTGAAGAGTCTAAATATTATCGACTGTTTGACCCTATTAGACCACATATCATTATCAGACGAAATGTATGGTTTGATGAGAAGTATTCTAGCATAAAGTTGTTGAATTCCTCCTATGGATTGTTATAGGATGATCACTTTGATGTTGTTTTCATCTCTAGGTCCCCTATTGCGGTTTTTTCTCCTTCGACTAGATAGCTAACCTTTGTTCCTATTTCAACTAGACCTTCAACCTCCGATTCTACTAGTCAATAATTTTTTTTTTCGATTGGTATGTTATATCTATCAACTAAAACTATTATAACTTATGATTGACCTTCTGTAGTGAAAAACAGTCCATCCCTTTCTTCTCCACCTATATGGGATACTGAAACCATTAAGTATATTTTTCCTAATGTCATTGATATTTATTTAGATCGAAAAAATCGCAGTGACAAGAAGCATGAAAAGTTTTCTTTGATGACTCATGTGCTTGAAACCTATGATCCTGTTACTTACTTGTAATACCCTGGTTTTGAGCCCCATATTAAATAATATATTTTGTTAATTTATGAAAGGCCAGAGTGCCGAAACAATTACAAGAGGCTAGTGTGCCTAGGAAATGTAATGTTTTGATCATTATTAATAATAAATACATCATTGGTTGCTAGAAGGACAAGGAAAAGCGTTACAGGGGGATATGATTCCACAAGAGAGGGGGATTTAGGGGATAAGTATTTATTTTATATTTTATTTACCCATAATTGTTTTAATGGAGAGGAGTGGTTACATGAGCTTCTTGGGGAAGGTCATGTGGTTCTTTATTTGCAAGTAAATATATAAACCCATCTTGTGGGTTGTTTTTGGGTTCTTCTTCACTCACTCACTCATTTTTCATTATTCACACCTTTCATTATGTTATATCTCCATTCATTCTTTCACCCACTCGTCATTCCTCAATTGTGTTTTTGGCTTGGGAAAGAAAAAGGAATTGTTGGAGAAGAGCCATTGTTTTTTTGGATGTAATGACTACTGGTGTATTCCAGTCATAAATTAATTCTTGCATGTCTGAGATGCATTGGAATACATTAAGTTTTTCCCACAACTACGGATCTTGAGAGTCCCAACATGTAGATTCTTGACCAGATGCACTGGAGCCTTGGAAGGAGGTGGACAACCTAAGAGACTACAAGGTAGAGAGGGGGGTGAATTCTCTTGGGTTGTGCAGGCTGGGTAGAAGAGAGTTGGTGTACTTTGGATTCTTTTGTGTGTTTAAAAGCATGTGAGATCTTGAGTGATGACTAGTTTGGGAAGTTGAGTGACACTCTGGAACCTTCCTTGTGGATTCATATCCATGGCCCGAGGGTGAAATTGTTGGTGATATTTGGAACAACAATGTATACGGTTGGGTGGAACATCCTTGGTTTGCAACCAGTTGGTGATTTATTTCATTAAAGATAAGTGCTCTCTATCATGGTTTTATTTACATGTGTATTTATTCCACTGTGTATTTATTTATCTATGAAATATGTATCTATACTATGCATGCTTGTTGGTTATTGTTGTGCATGAAATATGTCTCATTTCTTTATGTTGCAGCATGAATATTAAACTCTCCATGTGAATATTTCATACCTCTTTATTGATTAGAAATTTATCTGAATTCAAAATTATTTTAGTCGTGAGTTTTGAGCTATTGTTCCCAACCTGTGGGTGGCTTGGTATGTTACCACTTGAAGTAGCATAGCCCAGACTGAGGGTGGCTTGGTACATTACATATTGGTATCAAAGATTCAGGTTGAAACACCAGAATGGTATGGGACATAAATGTGGATAGGGTATTATGGTTAAAAATGGATATGTCCTTGCGATCTTAAAGCTCAGGAGAGATAATGCTACAGAGATTTCACATACGCCAAAGCATCATTCAGACAACAATAATTTGTAAAGGATCTTAGAATTTTGGTCATCCCTTTTTTATTTCGGGAGCAATCAAAGTCATTGATTGAAGCCAAGAAAGAGATGGAAAAATCCAAAACTTCACCACTTCAATGATTATTGGAGACAAGGAAGAAGTGTGAAAAGGCCAAACTCATGAAGGCCCATGATTCATTAGATATGATAGGAATATTGGGTGAAATATCATCCATTGATCATGGTCATCCAATTTTGACCCTTCGGATGTAAGAATTTTGAGCCTCTAGAAATCCCGAAGGCTGAAGTCACGAAGTCTTGCCAATCACCTGATCTGATAGGAATTTGGGAGTAATGCGAGTCGTAGATCCAAAGTGGAAGGATAGAAAAGTTTTTGGACTTCGAAACTTCACCACTTCGACAATTAGTGGAGAATAGGAAAATCCCGAAAGTTTTGAATCCTCAAAGTGATGAAACCATGAAGTGCAAAGCCATAGTCCACGAAATCACACAGGTCGTCAGATTTGGAATGGAGGACTGTGGATTGTTTACTTGATTGATGACATGTCATAGGCCACATGGTAGGGGTTCCATGTGGGGACACGTGTCACCTGGATTCATTACCTTATGGACCCCAACCTATTCATTTTTTAGTGACACGTGGCACACATGCAATGGGTCCACGTCACCATAGGTGACATCAACATGCCATGTCATCTCCAAGAGTATGACCTATGGGGGTGTCCAACGTCTCTACCAGCGAAAGTGTCGAATACCAAAGTTGTGAATTTACACAGACCGTCGATCTAAGATCCCTTCGAGACCTTTCTCAACCATTAAATCAAGCAGTGGAAGGATGGCATAAGAACTTCGATAGGTATCACTTTGGGGGAGTTGAACCACTTGGGAGTTGAAATTTCCTAGAGTCCTAGAGCACCGAAGTCCAAAATTGATTAAGGATTGTCCATCCCAATAATTTATTAAGTCCTATCCATCAAATTAAGCTATTGGAAGGATAGCATAAGAGGATGGGTTAACTGACGGTAAGAGGTCATCTTCACTTTATGAACGCTTCGACAGGTATAACTATGGAGGAGTTGAGAAACTTGTGAGTGGTAATGTCCCAGAATTCTAGAGTAATGAATTCATGCGGGGTGTTGATTTAAGACCCTCCAATATTCCTCATGATTGTTCGATTAAATAGTGGAAGGATAGGGTAAGTTCTTCGGTGGGTAAAACTCTGGGGGAGTTGAACAACTTGAGAATTTTAATGTCCCAGAGTCCCAGAGCACCGAAGTCCCAAAATAATTAAGGAATTTCCATCCCAACGAATAATTAAGTCATGGTCGTTGATCTCGTTGAAGCCTCCAGATGGGGTAGGACCATTCAGTAAATGGGAGATTAAATCTCAACTGTCTGATTTGCCAGTGGAATTAATAGCAGGGTTTCGATGAAGTTTACTCTGAGAGAAGTTGGAAGATTGAAAAGGGAGAATAGACAAAGGCCAAAGTCCAGAGGACTTGGTCCCAATGTTGGTCTCATGATAATGTAAAGGGGTATAATAGAGGCACAAAGGGCCTATAAGTAACCGATCCCTCGGACATTGTCTTCGAACAAGCTCCTGTGTAGAAGAATACAGAAGAAGGCGCTAAAGACTGAATAAGCATGTGGTTTCAAGCCATGGTCACATGGAAAGTGGTTTAGAGGAAGTTCCTGTGTATAATTCGAATTTTGTACCAATTAAAGGAGATGTGGAATATTTCGACAAGATCCTATTGCAAAACAAAGGAAAAGGGGATGGAAGTGATTTTTCGGGAAACCATAACTTTCATCTTAGATATCGCATTGGGGCAAGATTACAATCATTGGGAAATATGATTCATATGAGAATAACATAGAATTGTTATAATATGGATAATGATAATATATTTCTTCATGAATTGAGAAGAAAAAGTACCTGTAGCATTGTTTGACAATTATTTTTATATTATGCATAATCCTAACAAAATGGTTGCTTGCACATTTTGCAGAATTAGGGGGTGTAAACATATCAATTCTATATAAGAATGCATATTCAAGAAATGGAATAAGGAGAGGAGGATTACAACCATGTAAAGAGGCCAAAGGTCAAAATATCAATATTGGTAACACTGAGACATAATCCAATGGACATAAGGGCATAGGGGAGAAAGAAACATTAATAGAGACTATGAGAAGCCTGAAAATACAAGTGCAGAGTTACAAAGTAGACAATGAGAGACTAATAAGAGGAAAAAATAAGATAAATTCCCAAGTGATGCAAATCTTAAATCAGTTGTAGAGGAAAACAAAGAATGGATGAAACTCAAAACAAGAGGAAGAGGGAATATGTCATGAAAGAAAAGATAATTGCAAAAGAGTTGGTTATTCAATAAGGTATAGCAAAAATCATAGACATCACTCACCTCCCTACTCAGTAAGGAAATTTTATGCATATGAAGATTCCATAAGTAATCCAGAGGTGTCTCTTGTTAGGCACCAAAGAAGAAGAAATGAATTCGACAGTTTGCAAGGAGAGTTGAGGAAGCTTAATCCAACATCCTTTTATGGTGAAAGAGAAAGGGAAGATGATGTTCAAGCATGGTTTCTTAGAATCAATAGGTATTTTCAATTGCATAAATACTCATCAAACCTAGAAGATAGAATTTCCACATACCATTTACATGGGAAAGTTGTTATGTGGTGGGATCAACTGAAGAAAGATGAGCACATTAATGAGAGTAGGATCACTTAGAAGAAGTTCAAGAAATATTTTCAAAAGGATTACCTTTCAGAGCACTTCTATGACAAGTAAATGCAGGAGTTATTTGAACTTAAGCTAGGAAGCATGACCATGGAAGAGTATGAAAAGAATTTCTTGTGGTTGCTAAAGTATATGGGGTTTATAAAATATGAGAAGGTGAAAATACAGGTATTTGTGAGTGGACTTCCATCCTTTTATAAAGAGAGGATTCAATATGATGAACCCATGACTTTGACTGAGACCATTAGGAAGGTTAATTACCTGTATGAGAAAGGAAAGGGAAGAGAATACATGCAGAAATATTGGAAGAATAAGAATAAGGAGAATTCTAACCAGAGAAAGAAAGGATTCAAACCTCCTTTCAATAGAAATATCCCAAATAAAAATCAGCCCAACTAGTATGCTAAGGATGAATCCAAGAGAGAAGAATCCTTGGGAAAAAAGGGACTACCACCAATCCAATGTTGGGGACACAAAGAATATCACTTGTACAAGGATTGACCTCACAAAAAGGACAAAGTGAAGACCATGCACAACATCCAAGAGGCTACAACAGTAGAATACATGGGAAGAATATATGTAGCCTTATATGATCAACAAGTGGAGTACCAATCCAATATGATCGAGGTGGAAGGTAATATCATTAATCATCTTGTTTCTATTTTAATTGATTCGGGATAAATTCATTGTTACATTGATGTTATCACCCTAAATTTCTCCATACATGCATACCTGGCATTTGGCCCTCTTACTTGTTATTTTTGCCAAGCCATCACTGAGCAACTCTTCTTAAAAACATTATTTTTGAAGATGTATGTGCCCTGCACCACTACTTCTTGTGTACACATGCTTGTTGCACCATTACAACCCGAGTATGTATAATAGATGCACCACTACAACCCGCGTATACTTGCAAAATTTGCAAAAATTAAAAAGTTGAAAGGAATTCGTTGAGATTACGGGATATTGGGTAGTTTCCCAAATATCCCACTGCCTATAGCCCATCCCCCAACTGAATAACCATCCTTTTGTCATATAAAAGGAGGTGTTGGGGTCTCATTCCAAAGAAAAGCATAAGAATAGTGAAACTCTACCCGTTTCACACCCCCTCCTTGCCCGAAGAAATTGCAGCTATCTTGTGAAATTTGCATCAAAATTTCCCATTTTTTCCTTTTTCCTTCCTCATAAGCCTATTCCATTCCCTAAAGAGAGGTTGAGAGGATAAAGATACATGGAAGCACAGTTGCAGCTTGGTTAAGAGGAGTGTGGACCAGGTTCGTGGACCAGTCGTCGATCTTGTTGTAAGTAAACATTGTGATATCAATAAAAGGAATACTTTTTCTGTCCCAAAATATGATGTGTCAAATGTTTGTATTTGATTTATGATTTATTCTAACATATAACCGATGATTTATATATGAGATGCATGTTTTGTAGTTTCATGTTTATCTATTTGTGAATGCAGGTCATCCATGGGAGGAGGCTTTTAGTCAATAGAGTTATCAAACATGAGAGGATCAACACTGGATGTGGAGTAAAAGGTAAAGTTACGTGATCTGTTCATTTTGTATTTCATGCATGAATGTGTGGTATATTCGGGGTAGTTAAAAAATTAGGAAACTTTTGGATGGTTAGATATGCCTACATGTTGAACCCTTGTGTATTCCATAGGGGGTTTTTCTCACTATAGAAGAATTGGAGACCCTATTAGGGAAGCCTCTATGGTTTTAGGGGATATTTCTTAGGTGTTTAATTGGTTTTATTACATTTTTAGAGTTTCTGCAAGTCTGTTGAGTCTTTAAGGGATTATGATCACCTGTTGGTGCCATACTAGTTCTCCCTACCCTATCAATCTACCTATTTGTTTTCTTTTTTGAGAAGTTGCAGAGGTTTATGTGGATGTAGTGGGTCTGCACCTGTACATATGTGCCCTTCTCTATAGATAACCCACGTATATATGCAGGCTACTTAAGTGTCAGTAGTGTTCCTGTGTCAAGAAATTGTTTCTTAAAGAAGAGGCAGTCATCCTCTTCCCTGATTGAAATCATACTTCTCATGGGTTTCTTGATTAAGCATAGTGTCTCTATTGTTACAGCTGTAGCCTAGGTTTGGCGTCATTTTTCTCATCTTTTTAGGGATTTCTTGTGTTTTTTCTTAAAGGGTTTTAGATGAGTCTATGAGTCTTTGATCAATCTATCTGGTGTTTTTAGTGACTCCTTGCAATCCACAATGGGCCAGAGGTAATTTTTTTTCTTGCCTTGTCTTTTTCTTTTTCCCTTTCATTTTCTTTAAAGAAAAGAAAAAAGATTTATTTCGAGTTTTCTTGTTTGAAGCAGTTCAAAATAAAAAAAAAGTTTTCATTTCTCAATTTGGTTAAGTAGTTGGGTTGATTATTTTTCTTGTTAGGAAAAAGAGTTATTTTCTTTAAGTTATTTTCTAATTTCTTAGAACATTAAGTAACTCGTAGTCGAGTGAAATTTCGTTTTAGGTTTTCCTTTAAAAGATATTAGAAAAAATAGTAGTTATGAAAAGTTGGTTAACAAGTTAATTGCAAATCTTTATTTGTCAAATAGAAGTAATTTTTCTTTCAGTTTGTTTATTTCTCCTTCGTCTCTCAAAACACACCACTAGTTTCATTTTCATTTCCCTAACTTAAGACAAGCAACTTAAAATTAACACCATTTTAAAATCAACTAAACTTGATGTTTGTAAGGTTAATCAACTAGTCTAGGCTAGAGCCTTGATTTAGGTTGGAGAGGAAACTATTCGAAGCTTATAAAACAAACATTGGAGTCATTGTTAAGGAGTTTAAAAAGTCTAGTAAACGTGAAAGTTATCTAGGACCCCCCTCTAGCACAGGGGCTAAAAACGAGGTTGTGTGCGGAAAGGTAGCGGAGATAGCCCCTCCAAAGTTGGACCAAGTGTAGTGGGGAACGCATATAGAGGAATTATCATGGGATACTATCGGTTTCATTTTCTATGGAGCTTAGTGGATCTTGAATTCGTTCAAGGTCCTCAGTTGTCTTTCAGACCACCTTCTTTCGATACCCTCGATAGGTTTCAGGCTTGATACCCTGCTCATTGTGGTCCACCCGAATGTCATTTGTACCCGCCTGGTGACTGTTCGTGACCTGACAAACTAGTTTCCTTTATTCTAGTGACTTACATAGGTGACTGTGGGGGTATACTTCGGTACCTAGGTGTTACAAGGAAAAAATCTCTATATCTAGGGTAAAACACAACAGACGGATATGGCTGCAGAAATCACCTCTATTCTAAAAGTATGCTATATAAACCAATGTGCAAGCAAGATAAGAAAGGGACCTACCTTGTCCATATGTTTGTTTATGTCCACCATTGAGCACTTTGACCCAAGGCTTTATACCTGCAACAATTTCTGAACAAACAAGAAGAGCAAGAATATAGTGATAATATAGAAGGTTAGCACATTAGATAGCATAATCCATTAATATACAAAACAAACATGTCCATGGATAACAACTCATATATTTCAAGATATCAATTGGATGGGAAGAGAGTGTTGATACTGAGAGGGGGGTGAATCA
>WSFP011410647.1:0-24662 GCA_009831015.1 Picea engelmannii
TAGTAAAACATGTGATGAGGTACCTTAAAGGTACAGTGGATTATGGGCTTAAGTATGTTGCAAATAGTGAGATCATTTTACTTGGATATTCGGATTCAGATTGTGTCAATAGTGTTGCAAACCAGAAAACTACATTAGGATGTTGCTTCACTTTGGGATCCGATATGATTTCATGGATCAGTAAGAAGCAATCATTTTTAGCACTCAGTATGGTTGAGGAAGAGTATGTGGCATCATGTGCAGCAATTCACGAAGTAGTGTGGCTTCAGAAATTACTGACTGGATTATTCAATATTGCGATGGAGGTGACCTGTATCTTGTGCGACAACTAGAGTTGTATAAAGTTATCAAAGAACCTGGTGTTTCATTATCGGTCAAAGCATATAGAAATAATGTATCACTATATCAAGGATATGGTGCAGAAGGGAGTAGTGAAGCTACAATATGTGGCTACTGATGAGCGGGTTTTGGATGTGCTAACAAAGCCATTGTCTAGGACGAAGTTCAAGTACTTTAGGGACAAGCTCGGTGTAGTCCCTCTTCAGAGGGAGTGATGGATTCAGATGTTATCGTAGGGTAGTGGATGTCATGATGACATTTTGTATCTATTGGATAGCTACCCACCGGCCCTGAATGCATGCTGAAGAGATGAGGTATAGGTGTTATCGCAGGGTACTAGATGTCATTCATAAGATATCTAAGCTTTATGTGGCAAAATAGATAGTCTCATGATGACATGTTGTATCTATTGGAGAGCTACCCATCGGCCCTAGATGCATGTTGTGAAGTCACTATGGATTTCTTGTGATGTATACATTCATGTGTCTGGCAGTCAATGGTCATGAGCTCGTGTGGATGGAAGCAGTGTTAGAGTCTGTGTCGGATAGAATACCTTCCTCATTAAGAGGAAGTGTTGATATTTTATGTAATTTCGGAATGTATTCCTAAATGTAATTGTATTGGTTATTGCTAAGTGTAATTGTGAAAGGTTTTATTGATAAGTCATTTATTTTAGGTATTGTAGAGTATAAATAGAGGTTATATCGAGTCATTTTGATCACTCATTGAATATAAGTACAAGAGAGTAGTACGCACTTATCTAAGAGGTTATTTTTGGTTCGTGTATGGGTCTCTTTGGTATTGATTTCATGAAAGAACATTGTATGATATTTATTGTACATGTTGGAGGAATCTATAATGAGAAAAGTTTGTAGGGTTTTCTCCCGCTTGAGGGTTTCCCTGAGGATATATCTTATTGTTTTGTGGATATCTATCTTTCAGTTGTGATCCTTTTGCATATTAAATAATAATAAAAGAATATAATATTTTAATTGTTGGAAAAAAAGAAGAAATCAATACAATTTGCACATGATTCTGCTTCTGCCCATCTAGTCAATTAATATGTTGCAGTAATTATATATTTTTCTCTTGATATTCTAGTTGGTGGGTCAATCAACCCAAAAAATTCCATTTTCCATTTATCAAATGCTTGTAATGTAACTTACGGGTTCAAAGGAATCTCATCTCTCTTGGATGGCCTTCCTACTCTCTGAAAAATGTCGTAACTCTAACAATGCTCCTTAGCGTATTTATGTAGCGCGGGACACCATAGTACATCTCGTAGGATCTTTTGTGTTGTTTCCTTCCCTACATAATGACCTCATTCTATACCTTCATCTGCCTCTGCTAGTATCATTGGTTTTTTGTGTTCCACTACACATCGTTGCAATATCCCATCTATGCCTAACTTATATAAGTTACCTGCTATCAAATAATAATCTTTTTCGTTCACCACTAGTTGTTTTTTGTGTGCCACTATCATATCGGTTGGAGCCACTTTTATACTATAAAGAATAGACCATCACCAGATCTTCTCTTTCTGTCATCATGTAATTTTTCTCTGTAATCGACAACTTCCTACTAACAAATGTAATCGGGTGATCCAGTTCTCCTTATTCTGGTTGGGCCAAGACTGTACCTAGAGGAATGGACGATGCATATACATGAACACGAAAATTTTTCTTCCAATCTAGGAATACCAAAATGGGCACGGTAACTAAATTTCGGTTCAGCATATTCAGGCCTTGTAGACATTCTTGATTCCATTGAAACTTAACTTCCTTATTTAATAATTTCTCCATCAAAGTTGTAATATACACATGACCCTTAATCAATTTTTTGTAATAACTTGTATGACCCAATGTTGTCCTCAATTGTCTCACTGATGTGGGCAGTGGTAATTCAACAATTACAGCTATCTTCGTAGGATCAACCAACAATCCTTGTTTACATACGACATGGCCTAATAGAATTCCAAAAGGTGCACAAAAAATGCACTTCTTCAAGTTTAAGGAAAAATGATATTGTCTGCATCGATCAAGCATTAACTGCAAAGTTTCTATATGATCCTTTAATAGACTAAACATAGTCTAGTCATCTAAATACACTTCAAGAAACTTATCAATAAATTCCTCGGATGTTGCAACTACTACCCTAAACAATAGTGCAGGTGCATTCTTCAAGCCAAATAACATTACTCTATACTGGTAGCTCCCCCATTCTATTGTAAAGGTTGTATAATTCTTGTGTTTTGGTGTGATTTTGATCTGATAGTATCCTGAGAATCCATCAGTGAATGAGTAGGCCTCTCGCCCTCTAACATTCTCCAATACTTTGTATGTGAATAGGGTTGGGAATGGATCATGTAAACATGCGTCATTTAACTTCCTTATATCAAAAAAAATTATAATCCCCCATTTTTTCTTATCCTAAATTTCCATAGGACTTATCCATTCTAACTCTGTGACATGATCAATGATACCAATTTCTAGCATTCTATCTATTTATGGCTTCACTTTCTCCATGTACTTCGGATTCAGCCTGTAGGGTCTCTGTCGTATTGGCTTAGCATATGGATTTAATGGGATCTTCATCTCTCCCAGTTCTCTATAAATTCCCTTCATCTCTGAAAAAGTAGCTGCTAATAAATCCTAATACTCAGGCAATAGATCTGCAACTTTTTCCATAGTTTCATCATTCCAGTAATCTCCAATATTTGAAAATTTTGGGTTCTCCTTTGTGCCAATGTTCACCATGTGCACCTTTAATTGCTTTGTGTAAGAAGAGGACTCAATCTCTGGTCCTTCGACTATGTGTTTTTCTTCATTCTCTGGTACCTACATATTCCTTAGTTCTTCTTCTTCTTGATCTACTTCAGCAATATTGTAACATTTGAGTAGTTTGTGCATTGTTGTATGTATTCGGTGCTCACTACACATAGGTACTAGTTCTATCTGATCTTCTATTGAAAAAATCTTACCTTTCATTTCTTTTAGAATTGCATCTACTAAGGGGGGCTCAGCTTCAAAATTAAATGTTACCTTGAACCTCTGAGTTATCTCCTCCTATTCTGTTGTTTCTCTGCATACCTCCAATTCTATATACCAATTCTTAGGAATCATATTGATTGTATGTATTAACCCGTGTGTCCACTCCTGTTTAGTCACATGTCTCCAAGTCGCAACACATTGTACAATATGGTATGTCATACATCTTAACCTTGTGTATTTCTGCTCATTTTCTTCATCTTCTGGTTCAAATCTAATATGTAACAATCATTTACACTACTTCCAATATGATATACCTTCCTTACGCATCATCCACCATCTCACAAGATTTTCCTTAAGAGAAACATCTAATGCTAACAGTCTTTTTTGTCCAAGTATATGGAATTTGAATTCCTTAATAAAATATCTTACATTAGTTAGACTTCCATACATGGGTACATCACTTACCTCTATCTCAATCCAACACAAAGAACGAGTTATACGAGCACATATTCGGATCGATACTTCATGTAATCTATGCTGCCAATTTTAGAACCCTTCTTATGATTATGATGCATAAGAGTTGATACTTCTCCAACTGAGTACCCCATATACAGTAGGGTTAATGTAGTCTTCCATTTGCACGGTCATATTGTACAGGTTGTCTATTTATTTTCTGACAGGTTCTCTGTACCTTCTTGCTTATGTAGGGTCTAACAGTGATGTGATCTTCAAGTCTCCTACTTCAAAAATATATTCTCTCTGCTTCAAGTTGATAATCATCTGATTATCAAAGGCCCATTCTATTCCAAGCAATGTCAAGTATGGTTGGCTATTATCCACAATCTACCTCAAATTCAGCTACACTGCGTACACCATCTATGTTAATTGTTACTCCTAATAGTCTTCCAATTGGCACTATCCTATGTTGGTTTTCAAATCTTAGTTGAATGGGTGACCAGATTAACTTAGGTTTCCCCATCATTTCCCATGTTTTCCTAGGAAGAACATTCACATCTGATCCAAAGTCCAAAATGACATTGTCCATGTCATAATCCCATATCTGCTCACTTAGTCATAACTCTATGTGTTTCCTCTTCTTTTGAACTATCCTATGTGTAGTTGGCACTTCTCTATCCTGAGTACAGTGGTCAATAATTTCGTGCATGGTATCCAACGTTGTCTCATCCTTCATCAATTCCACACAACTCTTTAGAAAATCCTTCAAAGTGTGTACCTGATCAGCTGGCCTATCTGAAATAGTGTGATCATATATTGATGGCATATCGTATATTGGTTTTGTTGATGTAGATGTTATCCAATCTTGTTGTATCGTTTCCTTCCTAGCTTGATAATAAGTTTCTTTCTATTTTTTTGGGTTTAATGATGACATGGGCTCAATTTCTTTCCTTACCCATTGCTCAATATTTTCCTTTCCTTTTTTCGTCGCATCTACTCTAGTTCTAGCTCATCCACATGTAACTGTGGCTATTTTGGGTTGGTCATCATGCTATTCTACAGTTATCATCTCTATATTCTGATTATGGTTCTGATTTCCTCTCACCTTCCACTTCACTGTCAATTGAGGACAATATTTTTTCATGTGATCTAATTATTTGCAGTATCTGCATGTCGTGCAAGGATTTGGACAGTCTCTCACTAAATGTTCTAGTTGATTTCAATTATAGCATATGATCGGTTCTCTTCCTCCTCTTTCAAACCCTCCTTGTCCTCAACCTCTCCCAAATCCTCCTCATCTACCTTGGTTAAATCCTCTTAGATTATTATATTGTGGAACTCCCCCTTCTGTTGCAACATTCTCTTCTTGGATTCTATATATGTTTGAAGTGCGCTCTCTCATTAATTCAAAGGCATGGCATTATTTCTCATCATGTCCTATATATTTGCAAAAATTACAAAACGGGATTTTGGGCATACTCAAGTACTTATGTAGAAGTGGACATGCAGTTGAATGATGCCCCCAGGTCTTGCATATTTCACAATACCCTACTCCTCCTAGTAATGGGTTCAGTTCTCATGAGGCCATTTACTGCACAAATGTTGGACACGCATCCTTACGATGGCCTTCTTTATTACATGTTATACACCAAATTTTTTCACACTTTTCCTTGCCCTTAGTAATCTCCCACAACTAAAGGTTCAATACTACTAGTTGTGCCTGGACTTGTGCCATCCCTGTGTTACTTTATCCTATAGGGGAGGATTCTAGCTTCATCATTATTTCCAATGCTTCTAGCTACAACATGACCTTATGTTGCTCAATAGATAGTGGATGTATGGCAATAACCCTGCCATAAACCATTCCCTATGTTATTCATCGGTAATCTGAAATGCTAATCTACCCATCACATCCTTAAACCTTTGGTCATAATCCCAAAACGTCTCATTCTATACTCTCTTAATTTCCTTCAATTATGTGATATATTGCGATTCAAACTTTGAATTTATAAATTCCTTCAGTAACGCTTGTCTAATTTATGCTAAATTTCTTAAACATCATGCTAGTGTAGTGGTCTAATATTTCATATACCATAACAACACACGGTTTATGAACATTTTCACCAATGGTGTGAACTTCATTGCTTCATATTATACATTCTCCATGGTCCATATAGTCTCACATGTGAACAGATGTTGCTTTGGATCCTTCGACCCCACTCCAAGGAATTCAGGTATCCTCAATGTATTATCTATTCCTGACATTGTACTATGTGTACTACTTGATTGTATCTGGTTCGTTGTGCTAATTACACTATTCTGACTATTGTTTTGACATCCTTCACTAACTAAAATTTATCTTGAACAAGTTCTAGTTCTTGCTTCAATTATAAGTGACACACAAGGGGTCATGGGTTCGAATCATATTTTGATCTGAGATGGACTTCCTTCTATCATTGGACTTTCTTGAGGATCCTTTTCTTTCTCTTTTCTTTTTCTGTATGGTTTGATTTGGAGCACTGCAGAGGGGTCTCTACTCTCTAATGCATTTTGTTGATCTCCTTTCTGAGTCTCATTCTCTGTCCTACTATAACTAAACCTCTTCCCACAATGCAATAATCCAATATCATTGTCTTTTTCTTTCGGTATCCTCATTCCATTTGTTCCTTCATCATTTAACTCATCTCTTCTCATACCATCCTCTGGTCAGCCCCCGATTCCCCTATGTGCGCAAAGGTCCCTAGCAGTCAAATTCCATTTTCATAACATTCTTATCACATAAAAAAAAAATTTATCCATGTAGACAACACATTTAAAAATCTTCCATGCAGACCCTTGAAAAATTCCCTTTCTGTGAAACTATAAGACTAGGTACAATCTATTGCAAATTATGTAATATAACCCTCTAGTATGTTATTCAACCAGAAATTGACTGCGTGAGAAACATTATGACTTATTATATTCAGTTGTCTAATCTGTTCAGGAGTCCAATTTCTCGGAGCCCCATCTTGATACCTTCCAACATTCTCTACTAATCTTTCCAACCATTTAGTCAATATTATAGGAAATTCGCCAAAGAAAATTCCATGCAGATATGTGAATACATACCTTTGCGATCATTGCTCATAGTTGAGTTGTGGGTTACTATTATGTTCTCTATAAAAGTATTATTATTTTCTCTGAAACCATTATGAGATCTCCTCCTTATTTGGACTCCAAAAAATTCCCCTCAATTACAGATCTCGGTCCCAGCAACGGAACCATTTGTTGGCATGCAAGGAAGACCCTAGGTTCATAATATTAAACAACAAACAAAACCCTTAGACACCATCCCTTTCGGCATCACCTGCAAGCAAGTGAAGTCTCACTCGAGGCATCTATAGGGGCTTCAAGAACCAGTCTTTTGTAGTGATGAGGGGAAGTGAAACACTTTGCATGTTCCTCCTAACTGTCTACTCAAGTGTGTAGTTTCCATTAGTTCATAGTTTTGATCAATCCTTATAGTTTGTGTGTGAAATTTCCCTACTTAACTTTCATTCATTCATTCATTACTTCATTATGAGACATTACCATATCATAGATGTATTCAGGTTACTTATTCATTTATCATCATTGTGCATTATTAATAACATGTTAACCATTCATCAGATCTATGATACTCATCTATCACATTCATCAGAAAAGAACAGATACAACATGTTGGTTATTTACTTTATCTACTTTGATATTAATTTAATGTCATAAGTTTACCCAAGTTCATATTTGAACAAGCTTCCAACAAAATCCCTCTAAAACTAGCGGCCCCCTGGTAAACCAGAAGGCGGCGCAGTACACAGGGTGCACTGCGGAGTCTCACCCAAGATAGTTCTATGACTGCATTGCTCAGATGCTTAGATGCTTGCATCCTAGGAATGACTGGGGATATATGACTACACCCTACTATATTCATTCATTTACTAGCTCATACATCTATATTTATTATACTGTCATTCTTACTCATGCATGTGAAATATCAAATCTAACTAATTCATTCATTCATCTATCTAACATCTAATAATCAACACCAAAGAAGATAAATCGCATTCATTCGCATAACACAGGGTCTACCATGGTTCACCACTCCTGGGCTACATCCACAAATATTTGGCTATTCTTCTCTTTTATTTTGGTTCCAACACTACAACGTCTCGCGCCTTACAACTCTCCATAAAAACATGTCGAGATCTTACAATGAGGTGGACTAGATCGCACCAGAATCCTTAGCATGTGATCTAACCCTCAATATCTACCTTCATCCCTCGCCTCAGCTTAACAGCTTACAAAACTAGCTTGGAGTAACAGTATAATAACAATGACAAACAACATGACATCCAACTCTGAACTTCCAAACAACAAACCAACAGCACAATAACACCCCTACCTAGACCTCCTAGGTGCCTACTTATACATGTTCTTGGCTTACTATCCATTACATATTCTTACCAAAACCCTAACCCAATCATGGTTAGGTCTTCTTGCATGTGTGCCTCACATGATTTCCTCCTTTGCATGAGCATTTGCCTTGCGCATGATGTTTTTCTTGCCAGATGTCTTGTGCTTTATTCTCCAAAATTCTTCTTTATTCCAAAATGGGCATGTGCCCAATAGGCCTCCAACACTAATATGTGGCTCATCCCAAGCCACCTAGGCATTGCATGCCCCTTTGACAACCTCTCCTAGACTGTGGAACTTGTATGTCAATCCCTTCCCTTGTGTCTGAACCTACACGGCCTTTTTTGTAAGCGCTTCTAAGTTATATGGTGTGACCTCCTCTTGAACCATGGTTGTTCACTCCACCTATGTCTGCACCATGTTCTTCTTCTCTACCTCTAGATTCTCTATCATATTTGTTGATTTCTCTTAGAGGGGTTCCATCTACGCTTGTCTTTCCTATTTGTGCATCTGCGTCATCTTTAGTTCAGCCTGTAATCTCTCCATGTCCTATATTCCTTTTAAACGCTCAGTGATGCCCATTGTCTTTTGCCTCTGCTTGAGGTCATGTATTTCTATACTTATCCTCTCTTCTTGTCATTCCCACTACTGGACCTACTCATCCTCCTCCAGCTTTTTCCAGAGCTACATTGTTTTTTCAAATATTTATGTGATTGTGTTAACTTGTTTCTCCAACCCTGCTAGTTGGAGTGCATATTTTTCTTTCCGTTTCTCCCTAACCTCTGGTGGAGTCATCGGAGTCATCTTCTCCTTCAGTTCCTTAATTTGTTTCCTGTATTGGTCGATAGTTCGGGCAATCTGATTTATTTTTTCCTTTTTCATTGGAATATGGGCCTAGACGTTGTCCAAAAGGTGGTTGTATACTATTGTCACCCCCTGTTCAATTTTATCTGAGCACTCCTTTTCTTCTTTGGTCTCGATATTTACTAGCTCTACCACGAGCTCCAATTCTTCCTTGTCATTCTTGATTCCCTACAGTTTGGTTGCATCTGTCCTTGCGTGTGACTTCACCTCTTGTGTGGCACTAACTTCGATTCTATAGAGTGCCTTTTTTGGTATCTTATCCAATATCATATCGACTTGCGCTGCATATTTTAGTGGCATCTACAGCATGTGATCGGTTACCCTGAATATCGGACTCGCCTGCACAGTTGTCTAAACTGTATGTTTGGTTTGTGGCCTAGTCCTTGTCAACATTGTTGTTTCTCCCTCAGGGACGAATGTTGTTCCCCTTTCTGACCTCTACATGACCCTAATTTTCTTGAGGACGTGTCTTATTCTAGCCAGTTCATCTTTTATCTTCCCCCTTTGATTCTTTGCTTCTTCCACGTCTTCTACGACGTGGTTTTGCATATTCTCAGCCACCAGGTTCGCGTTGTCCTCTATGATTGTATATTCAAGCAGCTCTTTGTGCACCTTCGCCTTCTTGTGTGTTCCTCCTAACTGTGAAATTGGTTTCTTCGGTGGCCCTGGTTCTTGGGGGGTAGATGTTGATGGGGTTCCCTGTGTTCCTGTAGCCCTTGTTCCTTGCTCTTTTTGTTGTGAGGCAGTGTCCTTATTTTCTTCATGCGCATTCTTCTTCTTTTTTTTTGCATTCTTATTTCCCACACCCCCTTTCTTTTGTTGCACCGGCTTATGTGTTGGCTTCGGCTTTTTGGGTGCAGGTTTATCTTCTGCAGGTGTCTTGGCATGCCCTACATCCACCTATGTGCCCTGAGGTGCTTCTTGATCTAAGACTGGGATTTTCCAGTCATCTGGCCAATCCCTCATATCCATCTCTATGTCATCCTCCATGACACAGTATCTCATTTGGAGTCACTCCTTCCTAGATCCCTGTGTGATTGAATCCACATATTACGCATGGACACCTTGAATTTTGTGAAATCCTTGAACTGCACGACTACCACCGAGGTTATTCGCCAAGTGTTGGTGATACTCTCATGTATTTTGGTGAAGTACCTGGAAAAGGTACCCATGTTCATGCTTTTGTGCTTAGGTTTGGATTTTCTCCCCAGTGACGTGTACTATGTTGTGTGACACTAAACTATCCTTCTACATAAGTATGAATATGGGGGCTCCTTCCACCCCATCAGTGCAATCAGCATGAGTAGCCACGAGTAGTAGAACTCTGTGTCGAGGTCTTGCGTGTCTTTGTAGTCCTCCATGAGTATGTTTAAAATTTAGGGGGGCAGCTGAGCGACGTGCCATTTGCGCAGTGTGTTGCAGCTATGACGACCCTGACAGGGATTTCTTCCTTGCGACACTTTCGCAACATTTTACAGGTCATGATCTTAGTGACCATGAGTGTCACAGAGAAAATTATATCGTGTGACCCCCTCTCTGTGCCATATATATTTTTTCATTTCTTATGCTAGCACCTTCTCCTTGGTTTTTTCATCCAGATATTGTGCAGGGTTCTCAACCATTGATGGTAGTCCTATGATTGTTGTGATTAAATCCACATATATGGAGACGGGTTGTTCCATCCAGAGGAATCCTCCACATAGGACTGCTATTAACTGCTTGATGAATTTGTTCACCTCCTTCCCCCTTCTAAAGTGGGGAATCTCCAGCAGGTTGAGAATTCCAGTGTTTACTAGGCCATTTTCCCACAGCTTTGGTTGTAGGATGGGATCACCAAGGGTTCATATCCCTATATTTTCCAAATAAACTTGCTACAAAAATTCAGAGAATTTTCCCTCATCGGCCACATCGTGGTCTGATTATCTCAGTTTCTCCACACAACCTAGCAGTGTTGGCGTGGTTTTCACTCCTTCTGGAATGCGCAGGAGCACGATTGTTGCATCTAGCTACCTACATGAAGATCACACCATATGATGTTTTCCCTTTTTCCTTGTTTGTTTGCTAGAGGATCCTACCCCCATCTATCTTCTTTCTATATCGGAGTTTGGTTAGCCAGTGATATCCTCAACTAGAACCTCTTGTTTCTACGCAGTTGTATCTATGTTGTTTGTGGGTACTTTCACCTCTGTTTGTGAAATAGCATTTCTATTTACTTGTGTGACCCCTTCATCTGTTGTGGTATCTTTTGGGTTTCCTATATTGTGCGCGGGATGTCGTTGCGCGTTGCTAGTCAGGTCAACTTCCATGGACGACGTGGTTGGCTCCTGTCTTTCCTCCACCACAAGTGTAGGATATATTCGTGCTTCGACCAGTGATGGAATTGTGTTGATGTCGAAAAATTCCTTAGGTTGTTTGGTTTCCTATTTGGGCTTTCCTGCTTCTCGTGGTGCCCTGTTACTCCATGTTTTCCTCCCTGCTTGGCTCGGTGCACCCATATTTGGTGGTGTCATCGTGGGTAGTGGTGATTTTTGGTTGACTGACTCTTCACTGGTTCACATGTGTTAATTCACTTTGGCTCTGCATGTTCTATCTCTCTGTAATTTCACAAATTCACAATGGGTTTTATGTTTCCCGCGTTCCCCTTTATATAGGAAAGTCATGAAGCTTCTCGGAGAAGATTCCCTAATCATTGATTAATGTAATGGCACGTTCTTCATACTTTTTCATTGAATTTCATAATGACTTCCAATTGGCGCCTTTATCGTAGCTATTGTTTTTCAAATTTTTGCCTTTTTGCCCATAATTGCTGCCAATTGGCGCCTTTCCATCGTACCTGCCATTTTTCAAATTTCTTCCTTTTTCTGACCATTGGTCCTTTTTCTGGCACGCTAAGTTTTCCAAGTGCACGGTATGTCATTTTGTCATTTGCGGATGGAATTTTTCTTTTCATCACGTTAAGTCCATTTTTATGCATGTTTTCTTCTGATGTCTGGCGCGGTAACCCCCATGTTGTTGTGCGTAGTCTTCTAATGTCTGGTGTAGTATCTTTTTTTCACACTATATACATATCTCTTTACTGCACGGTAACTTCCTAAGTACTAGAGGTCGACTATCCCTATACAGTTTTAGTCGACTCCCATTTACCATTCCTCTAAGTTTTGTATCTCCTAAATATTTCAACTCTACAACTCCCCCATCTGTGACAGTCCTCACTTCATATGGTCCCAACCAATGCATTTCGAATTTACCTGGGTGCTGGATAAATTTACTGTCATACACCAAGAGTAGGTATCCCTCCTTGAAACTCTTCATTTTAATATGTCTGTCATGCCAAGCTTTGTCCCTTGCTTTTTGTACTTATTATTGAAATCTTGCTAGAATCTTATCTTCTTCCATCACCATCAACTGACTTAGCCTTTCTTGTATTGTGCCTTGTTCTGTCATGTTAGTGATTGTTTCTATGTGCAAACTAGGTACCAAAAATGCCAATGGAACAAATGCTTCTTGCCCATACACCAACCTGAATGGTGTGTGCCCTGTCAAATTTTTTCATGTGGTCATGTATGCCTATAATATTGTTGTTATCTGCAAGTCCCAATCATCCCTGTTGACATTGTATATTTTTGTCAGTGCATTCTCTAGGATCTTATTAAAGGCTTCCATTGTTCCATTTGTTTGAGGGTGATATGGTGTACTCTTTTGATGATAGATTTCAAACTCCTTACTCATAGCCTTGATAGTACTATTGATGAAATGAGTGACTTGGTCACTCATCAAAATCCTTGGGCATCCAAATCTAGTGATCACTTTCTCAAACAGGAAGTATGTTTCTATCTCTGTGTTGCAATATTTTACTGGTGTTGCTTCTGCCCATCTTGTTATGTACTATGTCGCAGTAATGATATACCTTTCTCGTGACCTCTTTGATGCTGGATTAATTGGTCCCACAAAATCTATTTCCCATTTTTCAAATACTTGCAAGGTTACTTGTGGTCTTAGGGGCATCTCATCTAGTTTGTTAAGTTTTCCAACCCTCTGACATACATCACATCTCTAGCAGTAGTCCTTTTCATCTACGTGGATGGTCGGCTACCATATTCCTACGCGCAATACCTTCTGTGCGGTAGCTTTTCCTACATAATGTCCTCCATCTATTCTCTCATGGGCCTCTACTAAAATCATAGGCCTCTCATGTTATAGTACACATCTTTTCAAAATGTAGTTTATGTCCATATTGTATAAGTTTCCTACAATAAATTGATAGTTTGCAGCTCTGAATACTAGATTTTTCTTCTACGCAATGTTGAATTCTTGTGGCATGATCCTTGTACTCAAGTATTGAATGATTTCATCAAGATATTCATCAGCTACTTGGACTAAAAATAATTGTGTATCAGGGAATTTGTCCTCTGAATTCATAGGTTCTTCTCCATTGGTCATCCTTGACAGGTGATCAGGTCCCACATTCAAATTCCCTAAGTCAAATTCCTGAAACAATAGTAACCATCTACAAATTCTCCCCCCCAACACTGGCTTATTGACTAGGTATTTAAGGGCAGAATGATCTATGAATATTTTAAAGTGTTTGCCAAGTAGATAGTGTCTAAACTTTTGCAATGCATATACCATTTCTAAGCCTTCTCTTTCTGCAATATTGTAGTTTTCCTCTGACTTTGACAATTTTTTTCTTGCAAACGCTATAGGATTGTCTAACCATCTCGTTCCTGGCTACGCCAGAATAGCTCCAAGTTTTATCATTGATGCATCTACATGCACATGAAATGTATTTTCGCAATATGGGAATACTATTATTGGTGTTGTTACCATTTTCTCTTTTAGAGTGTTAAATCCTTGCTGACAATCCTCATTCCACTGAAATTTACTATCTTTCCTCGACAGTTTTCCCATCAGCGCAGTGATTTGTGCATACCCTTTTATGAATTTCCTGTAGTATCATGTATGTCCCAATGTTTCTCTCAACTGAAATACTGATTTTGGTGGTGGTGAATTGACAATCACTTCAATCTTGGCAGGATCCACTAGCAAGCCTTGTTTTCACATTATATGGCCCAATAGTATCCCAAACGGTGTCCCAAAGATGCACTTCTTTATATTTAATGATGTCTGATATTGCCTACATATTTCCAACATCATCCTTAATAACTCTACATGGTATTTCAATAGACTGTAGATTGTCCAATCATCCAAATATACCTCTAAAAACTGATGGATGAACTCTTTCAATGCAGCTATGACTATTGTTTTCTCATCCCAGTAGTCTCCAATGTTGGCCATTTTAGGATTCTCAGCTGTCCCAATGTTGACTTTCTTCACCTTGATCAGAGAAGAAAACACTTCTGATTCCAAAGGTGGAGCTTCCACCTCTCTTTCACCTTCAATTTATGTAATTTGAATGTTTCATGGGGCATCCTCATCTAGTGCTTCTTCATGCACATGGTAGCATGATAGTAGTTCTTTCATTGTTTGTTTGTGCTGTTGTTGGTACTCTATTATGAGTTCAACCTCTAGTTATTGAATGAATATTACCCCTCTGATAGGTTTGAGTATTGAATCTATGTTAGGGTTCTCATGTTTGAATGAGAAAGTGACTATAAAATTTTGATGTAATATTGTCCATTCTGCGGTGCCTTTGTGCAATTCCTGGTATACATACCAGTTTGTTGGAATTCTTTCCAATGTGTAAATAAAGTGATGAGGCCATTCTTATGGTGGTGTCATTCTCCATAGTTTTCTACACTTCTCCAAGTGTTTTGTTGGTGTACCTTGTATTTCATATCTCTACAATTGATTGCTTCCCTATTATGCGCCAAATCTTATGTACAGTAACCGTTTACATTGGTACCAGTCCTTGACTATCTCTTTGTGTGCACCCCACCATCTTGCAGGTGTTGACTTGAGTGCTATATCCAGACCTAAGAGCCTCTTATTTTCTAACACTTCCTCTTTGTATCTTGTTAGGAATTATTCTAAATCATTTACCCCATGAAAGCTAGGAGGTTCTCTTATCTCTTTCCCTACCCATCCTATTGTGCGGTCTATTCTTGTGCACCTTCTTGTGGATACTTCATGCAATCTCTACTGCCAATTATCCAACCATGTATCTGATTCTGACGTGCATGACGTGATACTTCTCCAACTAATTACCCCATCTATAGTTGGATTCACATAATCTTCGTCTCGCATGGTGGTTCTGTTTAACTGGTTAATTTCCTCCAGGTCTAAACAAGTGGGTTCTACAAACCTTTCTCCCTCTGATGGATCTAATGGCAAAATGACTATGTACTCTCCTGAATCAAATGTCATCTTCCTCATATTCAAATTGATTATGGCTTGATTATCAAACGCCCAATCCAAGCCAAGAAATGTCAGATAAGGTGTTGTTCCATCCACTATTTATATTACTTCGAAATCATCTTTAGTGCGCACTCCATCCAGATCTATTGTCACACCCTTTAGCCTTCCAATTGGAAAAACCCGGTGTTGATTTGCTAGTTTCAGTTGAACATGTGACTATCCTAATGTGGGATCTCCCATAGATTTCCATGTCTTCTTGGGTAGTAGATTCACTTTGGAGCCTAAATCTAGTATGATATCCCCCATGTTGAAATCTCCAATTTTGGCATTTAGTTTGAATTCTTTGTTTGTTCTCCTCCTTGTATGCAGGTGATTGATTGCTTTTTGTTCTAATTTCCCCTCTACCTCTGTGTTACATCTTTCTAGAATGTTTTGCAAAATTTTAACACATGATTGGTCATTTAGTATATTAACACGGGATTGCAGAAAATACTTTATGGTACTTACTTGTCCTATGGGTTGTGCTTCATTAGTATGATCTAGCGATGAAGGCATCTCATACATTGGTACGTCATGAGTATGTTGTGAATTTGATGTAGATGCAATGTCTAGCTTCAAGAATTCTTATGTGGATTGCTTGAATATCTCCTTTTCATTTTGCGCATCAAACTACTTCTATGGTTCAGCATTCTTCTTCACCCATTGGTGTTGTGTTGGATCTTGTCTTACTGCGTCATTTCCTGTCTTAGATCCTTTGTGCGTAACTATGTTGATATTTCTTCCATCATCCCTCGCTTCTGCAAAAATCCACTGAACATTCTCATTGTTCTAATTTCTCTTTTCTTGGATATTTCCCAATAGTGATGGACATTATTTTTTGTCATGGTCGAATGTGCGACAATACATACATGTCGCAGGTGGAAGTGGACATTCTCTTGCATGATGCCCTGGTTGTTAACATTTATGGCATACCATCGGTCCTCTGCCTCTTCCAAATCCTCCTCTACCTCGTCCTCCACCTTTGTAGCCAGCTCGATCTCCTTTCAGTGCATTGTACTAAGGCACATGGTTATATTGCAGGGGATTATATTGTGATTGTGTGGTGTTGTACTTTGGTTACACAGTGTTATATTATTGTGCACAATGTTATATGGGGATGGTACTTGGTTAAATTGTGGTGCATCTTGCCCTGTCATCATATCTTTCTGCACCCTATAGGTGACTGATGTTCTTTCCCTCATCATCTCCATTGTCCTGCAATATTTGTCATCATGGCCTACTGACTTGAAAAAGTTGCAATATGAACGCATTTTCTGGTATTTCTACATCATTGGAAAATGATATGTATCATTCCCCTGTGTCTTAAATATATCACACCATACTCCTCCTGATGGAAAAGGGTTTGGAAGTCATGTTACCATGTACTGCGTGAATGTTGGGCACGCGTTCTTGTGGTGTCCTTATGTCCTACATGTGGTACACCAAACATCTTCTCTTTTGTCCTTAATCATGTTCTGGTTTAATTGAAATGTTGGATTCTTTAGGTCTTCCTTGAGCTCCTCTATTGTTGGATATGTCTTCTAATATTGGTTCTCTTCCAGTTTTAGGGATGCCTGTAGAGCCTCTTCCTGGGTCTGAAAATTCTAATGTCTCAAGGGGTATTTCAAGTATGGTAGCAGTGAATTGACAAACAGATGCCTATGTTTCATATTTTTCATGACATACTTTAGCTTTCCCTTCAATCATTTGAATCTCAAGTCAATCTCCCACACAAATTCTCTTGGTTTTTGTCTGATCTCTATCGTCTTATTCATGTACTGATCCTCTGAGCTAGGCTTCTAGAATTCATTTATCAGCAGCTTCTTGATATCCCCAATCGTTCTGGTTGTTCCTGGTGGACTATTTCCAGCTAATCTCATGTACCAATCCAGTGCGCAGTCTCTTAGTGTGATTGATAACTATGCAAGTTTAGTGTCCTCATCAGTGACTTTCTTTGCTTCCAAGATACTTTCACAGATGAACAAGTGCTTCTCAGGGTCCTCCAACGCCTCTCCCTTGAATTATGCCAACCTGGTGGTGGGATCATGTCCTACCATCCTGAATGATGAACTACTACCTCCACTTGGTGTGGATCCTTGACTAATTCTTCTTGAACTGGCTCCCCCAGTTGTTGCTCCCTGTGTATATGTACTTCCTACTGCGTTTCTTTCACTGAAATCCGGTTGTCTAAACGGTGGTGTTCTTTGTGGTGTATTAGTCACACATGGGTTTTGTTTATTTTTCAATAGACAAGTTTAAGAATGAATTTCATTCCATTTTTATCATTTAACTTAACCATAACCAATAATGTTGTAGCAACCAAGATCACAAGAAGAAACACCATGCACAAGAACACAAGAAGTATCCTAGGAAACCCTTCTCAACAAGGGAAGAAAACCCAGCCAAATACTTTGCTATATTCTTCAAGAGAAAGACCTTCACCACCAATAAAACCTAGCACATAAGAGGGTGCTTGCAAACCCTAGAAGACTATCACCCAAGGCAGGTGCACACCTTTCCTAAGAATATGTACTTGCTGAAATTTCCAAAGTCACACAAAAGATACGATTCCTCAATGGGGAATTTACCTTTACTTATATTAGACTTGACCTATCAACATAAGTGTCTATCGGCACAACACGGTCGACCTCTCTTTTTCATAATATAATTAATATCAACCAGATTAATTATCCTTTGCATCAATTATCAATTACAATAAGGTGGGGTCGACTTGTACCCTTTACATTACAATTAGGATTACAGGAAGGTCTGACTCTTGAACAATATAGAAAGGGATCTCATACACCCACTAGTACTCAGCCACTAGGGGCACATTCATAGGGATGTCTGTATCTATGGCTCATTTCATTACATAGAAGAATCACTTCTCACTAGTGCTCAGCCACTAAGATCACATTTACATATGCTCGTCCACAAGCACGTCCACTCAACAGATCTTCTTTCCCACTGCATTACACAGGAGAGTCATCTGGAGTTTCTCATCAACTCTCTTCTCAGACGAGGATAATACATCATATTCATCTCTTTCTCGTGACGATGTGCCCAGCACTTTGGGATTTCACATGTTCACCTTATGCTCAGCCACAGGCATGTCCAACTCTGCAGATCTCCTTTCTCACTACGTTACACGAGAGAATTATCTAGAGTTATTCTCAACTCTCTGTAAGGAGGAGGCCATCTCTACATTCCAGCTCTGACTTATATAGGAACCACACACCCCTCTCAAGGGATCTTTCTCAAATTTGTGTTCTGGAGAATGTCTCACATAGTTTCAATCATCAACACTCCCTCTCAGCTAGGGAGGCATTTTCCACCAGACCAAGTCTCTCACAGAAATACTCGAACTTTGTCTTGGCAAGTGGTTTGGTGAAGATATTTTTGATCTATTCGTGAGTAGGAAGATATTGCACGTGTATTTTCTTCCTCTGCACCGTGTCTCTGATATAGTGATATTTTATCTCAATGTGTTTTGATATGTCATGAAACATAGGGTTCTCAAAGATATTTACACAGCTCTGGTTATCACAATGAATAGTAGTAAGATTTATCTCATGATCAAACAATTCAGTCTCAATTTTGTGAAGCCACACCGCTTCGCAGACTACTACACTCAATGCAATGTACTCTACCTTTGTGGTTCTCAATGCCATAGAGAATTGTTTTCTTCTACACCAAGAAATCATGGCAGACCCTAAAGTGAAACAACAACCAGAGGTGCTTTTTCTATCCACTATGCTTCCTGCCCAATCTACATTGGTATATCCCTATAGGATCAAGTATACACTGGAGGAATATCTTAGTCCATAACCAATTGTGCCTTGTAAGTATCTCAATACATGTTTTGCAGCTATCTAGTGTGTCTGTCTCAGTTGGATCATGAACTGAATAAGCACATTCACTGCATAGCAAATGTTTGGTTTGTTGTTAACCAGATACATCAATGATCCAATCAATTGTCGGTATAAGTGTGGATCTACATCTCCTGAATCACTATTACTCAACTTCTTCAAATCCATTCCCATTGAAGTGGGCATGGATTTACATTTGTTCATACCGAACTTTTTCAGTATCTCCACAGTATATTTTACTTGACTCGGGAAAATCTCATCTATATTTTGAAATACTTCTAGTCCCAAGAAGTAATGCATCATCCCCAAGTCCTTCATTTCAAATTTAGTAGTCAATGCTTTTTTTCATTCGACAATGAGTCTCTCTGAACCAGTGAGGAAAATATCATCCACATATAGGACCAAAATCAAACACTCATTGCCATCAATGTGATAATATAAGTTTGGATCAGCAACACTTTTGTTGAAGCCCAAACTCATCATAAATCCATCCATTTTCGCGTACCAAGCATCTGGTGCTTGTTTTATACCATATAGGGATTTCTTTAACCTGCATACATGAGATATTTCGTTGTGTACAAAGAATCCTTCTGGCTGCTCAATATAAACTTCTTCCTCAATTTCACCATTGAGAAAAGTTTTTTTTACATCAATATGATGTAGCTTCCAACCCATAGAAGCATCTAGTGCAATCATATAATGGATGGAGGTGTATTGGGATACTGGATAAAATGTCTCATCCTAGTCAACTCCCTCTACTTTTGAGAACCCTTTGGCCACAAATCTTTCTTTGTATTTTCCGATGCTTCCATCAGCTGCATGCTTGATTTTATAAATCCATTTGGAATTCACTATAGACTTTCCCTCTGGTCTTGGAACAACATCCCATACATCATTTTTCAATATATATTGGTATTCTTCAATCATGGCATCTTGACATACTTTTTCACCTGAAGCTTCTTCGTGACAAGATGGCTCTGAGTCAATAATGTGAGTCATGGCTGATAGGTAGCTTGAGAATCTCTTTGGTCTCTTGCTCTCTCTGGTTGTTCCTTGTGGGGATTTATGCCCTTTTGCTTCTTGTAGAGTTTGTCGGGCCCAAACATGCCTTTTATGTCCAAATATAATATCTCTAGGTATGTTGCTTGGAGAAATTATATCGGCTTGAACAACTGGATCAACTGGAGCTATTGGATCAATTGGAATAATGTTTGTCTCCCTCTAAACTGCTGAAGCGAGAGAAGGCATTGTATCACTATCAATTTCCATCTAAGATTCTCTGGATTTATGGAAGGCTACTTCTTATTCAAAAGTAACATCTCTTATTACTTCAATTTGTCTTTGACCATGAATGTAGATTCGATATTCTTTTGAGGATTCATTGTATCCTACAAATGTTCCCTTTCTTCCTGAAGGTTCTAGCTTGGATCTCTTTTCTTTGGGTACTTGAAAATATACTGGACATTCAAATATTTTGAAGTGTCAAATATTAGGCTTCACTCCAGTGAAGGCTTCTTATGGAGTAATGTTCTTCAGGATCTAATGAGGACTTTTGTTTTGAACATATATTGTTTTCATACATGCTTCTACCCATAGAGTCATAGGTAGACTCCGATCATGTATCATTGCTATGGTTTCCTCAATGATAGTTTTGTTTTTCCTTTCAACAACCCCATTTTTTTAAGGGTTGTAAGGAACTGTGAACTCCCTCTCGATCCCTGCTTCAATACAAAAACTATTGAATTCTTTTGAGGTGTATTCTCCTCCATTATCTGATCTTAATATTTTGATTTTTCTTTCGGTCTGGTTCTTAACCTGAGCTTTGAATTATTAAAATTGTGCAAGGACTCCATCCTTGTTCTTTAGAAAGAAAATCCAAGGTTTCCATGAGTGATCATATATGAAGAGTACATAGTATAAGTACCCATTCAAAGATACAACAATCATTGGCCGACATACATTTGAATGTATCAAGTCCAAGATTTCCTTGGATCTATTGTCATTGCTTGAGAAGGATCCTTTAACATTTTTTCCAAGGGCACAACCTTTGCAAACACCTTTATGTTGAATATGTATTTCTGGTAGACCTATTACCATTTTCCCTAGAGATGGAAGAGCTCTATAATGAATGTGAGCAAATCTTCTATGCCATAGCTCACTCACATTGATAGTGATATGTAGAAAGGCTTGGACTGGTTTGATGGTTAATCTATACAAGTTTTTTTCTCGGACGCCAATTACCTTGGCAGAACTTATATGAGAGTCATTGTGCCATGCAAGAACTCTTCCTTCTGAGAAGGTAATCTTGTAGAATTTATCTTCCAAGGAAAAAATAGAGACAAGGTTCCTCTTCAATCCGAGTACATATAGGACTTCTTTTAATTGAAGTTGCATATCTGAATCTAATTGGAAGTTAGAAGTTCCAACTTCTCTCACATTATATATGGCATCATATCCAAGAACAACATGTAGATGTGTCTCTTTCTCAACTAAATGTGTTAGGTAATCTCTATGACCGGTCATATGCCTGGAGGCACCACTATCAATTAACCAAGTATTATCATTGGTAGGGACCATACCTGAGAGTGTTGATATGTTGATGTCTTCATTTCTTTGAGGTCTTGTTTTCCTAGAATTGAGTTTGCTTGAACCATCAAGTTTTCCTCCCATCATGATTTTTCTCATTTTTTGGATTCTTCACAAATCCTTGTCAGCTAGGCTAAAAAACCTAACGGCTAGGATAGGATAGCACTTTTAGGTTTTGTTGGGATTATGAGTGACAAAAATAATCCTTTCAAGAATATTATAGCTCTGGTAAGTTGAATAGCTCCTTCAAGGAGTTCCAGAAACATAATTCTGAAATTTTCTGCAAAAATTAGCGAAATCCTCAAAACCCTAGGGACAAAAAGTCAAAATGCTTAGAATTGCAGTTTGAGACTTGTTGGAGGTGCACTGAAGGATACCGCACACACCTATTCCATTTTTATCCCCAGCATCCAAGTTCCAAGTGCTAAAACCCTCAGAAGAGTAGGTCGCACGGATTTTCTAGGAACCCTAGGAGGGTCGTATGGTTTCTGCAGAAGAGAGAGAGGATGGTTGAAATTTGTTTGTGCAATGGTTTCTTCAATACCTATGCTTTGAAACCATGTTTATTTTTCAATATGCAAGGTTAAGAATGATTTTCATTCAATTTTTATCATTTAAATTAACCATAACCAATAATGTTGCAGCAACCAAGATCATAAGAAGAAACACCATGCACAAGAACACAAGAAGTATCCTAGGAAACCCTTCTCAACAAGGGAAGAAAACCCAACCAATCCTTTGCTATATTATTCAAGAGAAATACCTTCACCACCAAGAAAACCTAGCACACAAGAGGGTGCTTTCAAACCCTAGAATACTAGTGCCCAAGAGAGGTGTGCACCTTTCCCAAGAAGATGTACTTGCTGAAATTTCCAAACTCACACAAAAGATATGATTCCTCAATGGGGAATTTATCTTTACTTATATTAGACTTGACCTATCAACAAAAGTTTTTATTGGCACAATAGGACTGACCTCTCTATCTCATAATATAATTTATATTAACCAGATTAATTATCTTTTACATTAATTATCAAATACATTAAGGTGGGGCTGACCTATACCCTTTACATTACAATTAGTGTTACAGGCAGGTTTGACTCTTGAACAATATAGAAAGGGATCTCATATAGCCACTAGTGCTCAAAAACTAGGGGCACATCCATAGGGATGTCCATATCTCTGGCTCATTGCATTACATAGAAGAACCACTTCTCATTAGTGCTCAACCACTAGGATCGCGTTCACCTGTGCACGTCCACAGGCACGTCCACTCAACAGATCTTCTTTCCCAATGCATTACATAGGAGACTCATCTAGATTTTCTCATTAACTCTCTTCTCAGAGGAGGATAATACATCATCTTCATCTATGTCTCATGACGATGCACCTAGCACTTTGGTATTTTACACGTTCACCTTATGCTCAGCCACATGCACATCCAACTCTATAGATCTCCATTCTCACTGCGTTACACGGGAGAATTATTTGTAGTTCTTCTCAACTCTCTATAAAGAGGATCCCATCTCTACGTTCTATCTTTGTCTCAGATAGGCACCACACTCCCCTCTCAGGGGCTCTCTCTCAGGTTTTTGTTCTGGAGAATGTCTCATGTCACTGCAATCATCAATAGGTTTATGGGTTCCACACTGACACTGATATGGATAGGAGTTTTTCCTCCAATTTATTCTCTTAGACCTCTTTTCTTCCTTTCAAATGTCGCATGTAGGATTTTGTCAATATACTCCACAGCCCAGAGATCCTCTACCTCTTCTTCATCATTGTTCAAGCCTTCTCTCACAGTTATGGCTCTCTTCTTGTTGTTCATCTTATATTGGTAGGGTACTCCACTACGCGTTCTTCTAGTTGTTTCCATGATTTGATTTATCTGGTCTTCCTCCATCATGATTGGATCCAAGGCCTCCTTCTTATTTCCTTTATCCATCTCTTCCTCCATTTCTCCATATCTTGTCAGTGATTCCCCCCTTCCCCCATGCACGCAGAGACGTTTAGTTGTCTAAGGAGGCCATTTTCATTACACCTTTGTTATGCAGTAACATCTTAATGGAAGTGTACAGCGATCGTATATACCTACCTTGCGGTCCCTTCAGGAACTCTTGCTTTGTTGTGATGTACGACTTTGTGGTATCTATGCAAATTATGTGATAAATCCGGCAACAATGTTGTCTAACCAGAAATCTACTGCAAGCGTAAACTTATTGTCAACTTGTTGTAAATGCGCGATCTCCACAGGAGTCCATTCTAGTTTCCTAATCCAATTTGTAGGGCATTTGTCTTTAAACCTCAATATTCACTACTGTAATACATGCGGGAAATCATAGAAAAATACTTCATGCAAGTCGTTGAATACGTACTTCTCCAAACATTTGCGTGGTGTTAACTTCAATTTTATGTTATCTTTATGCGCAAATTCCAGCTCCTTTGTTTTCAAACAGCTCTTGATTTCTACCTTCGTTGGGTTCCACGGTCTCAACATCCCCTTTTATATTCTCATTCTTTTAATGTTTTGTCACCAGATCTGGCATTCTTTTTACGCTTCTTCAACAAATCTCATTCACTCAATCTCATTATGTTCCAACCAGAAACAGAACCATTTGTTGGTTATTTACTTTATCTACCCAGGTTCATATTGTTAATATTATGGTAGCTGCGGGAGGTATTTACCCCCACATGTGAACCTGACGAGAATAGAAGACTCCGGGAAGCAAGAGAAACCCTAATGAGTTGGCCAATAACCCTAGAAGCCTTGTTG
>ML860661.1:9860-24661 GCA_009831015.1 Picea engelmannii
ATTAACTTCTCCATTGTATATTGGCAATTCAAATTTTATATCAAGCTTTAATGAAGGAATTTGCGAAGGAGTTTTACCATGCCCCTTTGGAGAATTCAGAATAGGTCTTGAACTGGTAGAAGAAGAAGAAGAAGAAGATGGAGTAGAGGGTGGTGGAGAAGCACCATTCCCCCCATTTCCGATTGGAGTTTTGTCACCACTGCTTCCCTTATGCCTTGAAGGCTTGGAGCCTTCACCTTGCGACAATATGTTCCTTTACATCTAGATCTTCATCATCTCTCTCATCTCCATGACAGACTTTCTGAGATATTCATCTTCTGCAGGAACACGTTCATGACTTTCTGCATGAGCCATACTTGGTGAATGCCTCCCTGAAACTTGCGGTGATGGTATATGCTTCCTCCTTGTCGGATGAGAACTTCACTCCACAAGTTGAACTTCTCCTCTTGTGAGTTTCAACCTTGTGAGCATCAGAAACAAACACTTGCAAACAATCAAGTCTTCAAAAACCAGTGCTCTAATACCAACTTGATCTAAAAATGAAGAAGACTTGAAAATCTTGAAATTATTGCAAGTAAATGTTATGTGTTAAAATCAAATGGATCAACTTTGCAACACATAAATTAAAGGATTACTCATGCAAAATACACATAGACAACAGCATAATCAATGAACATAAGCACATAAAACACAACAATTGATAAAGGAGTTCACCCCTCTCTTGGGCTACATCTCTTGGTCCAGCTTCCAATGGATCATTATTATTAATTGCTAAAAGTGCTCAAAAACATGTCTTACAATGCTAAAACTGACCAACTGACTGCTCCAATGGCTTCAGAGCATCCAAAAACCCCTAGCTGGGCTTTTTCGGCACCTCAATCGGTCGAAAAACGAAGAAGTTAGGCCTCCTGGAAGTCCCCCCTTCAATCTTGCTGTGTCTGCATCTACAAAACGCACCCTTCTCAAATGAACCTGGCACACATGCAATATATAGCGTAAAAACCTAGCACCGGGCGCAACCGCGCCAACGGTGCAAACTGTAGGATGGTTATGGGTGCGCCAGCCCCTAACCGCCTAGCACCTGGGCACATGGGGGTCCATACGACCTCGCGTTTTGGAAAAATGGCTAACCATTACAACCGTTCCAACTTACCCGCGCATTTGGTTGCGGTCATATGTAAACAGGCATATAGCCACAGGCTTAACCGTTTCAAACCATATTAAAAACCGCGCGCACCATTTAACAACGGTATGGTCGTATACAATAGAAATATGACCGCGGGTTTTGGTTTAACATTTCCGTACGATACAATATGGTCACATACATTAACAATATGACCGCGGGTCGGGGCTAAGCCCTGGCCTGTCCCCCCCACCATTTATTACATAGTTTAAATTCAAATACAATGTAACTCGTATACATAGCAAGGCACAACCGGTGGTCCGTTGGTCAGACGGAATTTGTGAAGTCGCTATGCGGTGGGGAGGTCCAGGGGTCGAACCCCACAGACTCCAATACATTTTGACAACAAACCAATATTCAATAAAGGGGTGCCACGTGGCAGCCCATGACTGGGCCACGTGGCACCTTACCATTGATCAGAAATATGCCACATGTCAAGATACCATTCACCCTTAACTGCCAACCAAACTCTGCCATGTCATCACATGCCACATCATCGTACGGTCGTATGGCCCTACCACGTCAGCCTGTACAGACTGTACGGACTGTACAGTCAACGTCCTTTTTTTTGCCTGTTTGACTTTCTAAACAGGTTGCAATATCTCTCGTTCCCGACATCCGTTTGAGATGAAACGAGTTGCGTTGGGTTTGCAACGACGAGGCCTAAGCTCTCGTCCGTTTTGAAGTGATTTCGAGCACTTTGAATTTTTGAGCAAAATTTGATCCCCTGATCAAAATATCAATTTACATTGCTTATTTACTTGTAAATTTGCATTATCATAAACCTAACCTAAAGGATACGGTCTTGGGTGAGGCTTATTTTCCAATCCCAAATTCTTAACAACTTGCTTTGAAATAAGATTTACTTGGGATCCACTATCAACAACTGTGTCTATTTTAGTGTGTTTTGAGATGACACATATATGAAAAAATATATATTTTCCTTTCATTAGGGATTACATTATCCATTGAAGAAGAAGCACATGAATCACACAACAAAAAATATACCTTTGATGCCCATAGCTGTAACCTTAGTTTCATCATCAGAATTTGATCCAAGATCCAGAACTATGGTTGTGGTCTTCTTTTTCCCTTTCTAATGCCAAGCCCAATTTGGCTTCAATTCTAGATACAATTTCCAACAATGTTTCTCATCATTCCCTTTCTTCTCACAATGAGAACAAGATGGTCTTTCATCATCTTTATTCACTATAACAATCCTTTTGAGTTTCTCCTTCCCTTTGTTATTGCCTTCTTTTAATTGAATGGATTCCCAGGAGAAACTGCCATGGTAATTCCTTCTACCTAACTAAAGGTGAGTCACTTGTAGACTAACTTCATCAAGGTTAGTTGGATTAAACATAAGTATATTATGCTTCAAATAATCATGTAATCCACCTATATACTTTGATAAAGTTTCTTGTGTGTACAATGGAATTTCTAATATCAAATCTATTTTCCTAAACTCTTGAGTATACTCCTGTACACTTTTCCCTTTAGCTTTCCTTAATGTTTTCCAATCCATCATTGCATTCTGCATGAAGCCTAATGGATAAAATTATTTATTTAATGCAACAATAAACTCATTCCATGAAGAGATAATTTTACCATGCTTAAGGAGGTATTCTTGAGTTTTTCTTTCCCACCAGATAAAATTTGTGCCTGCCATTCGAAGAGAGGCTAGTTGGATATTTGCATTGTCATCAACGATATTCTGGATCTTGTAATAAACTTCCAATTGTTTGATCTAGTTGTCGAACTTCTCTACATTCAATTCACCATTATATATGGGAAAATCAAACTTAACATATATATTTAACAAATAGAAATCGAAAGGAGTGTTTTTAGAATGTTTCTTCAAACAAGAGCTTCCAATTGAACTAGAAGAAGACGATGAATATGACGAAGATGGAGTACTTTCAGAAGAGTCACCACCACTTCCTTCAACTTTTATTGTTGTTCATGATGAACCACCTTCCTTGTCCTTCTTTTGGTCCCTACATAGTTCTTCCACCATAGATTTCATCATCATTAATGCTTCAAAGAAATCCTCTTCAGAACCAAAAGGATGTTCTATCGTTGACATTGGTGATGCCATTTCTCGTCTTCAGAATACACGTCCAATTTCACGATTAGATTCTTCAAGCGATGCTTCACCATGCTTGAGCTTGAGCCTAGTTAACATTTAATACTTGCAAATCTTGTCAAACCTACTTCGATACGAAACTTGATATGAAAATGTGACTTATTTGCAAGTTATATAATTGAATTAAATTTTCTCAATACTCAATTAGCACTCGGTGAAAAATAAAGAATTGAGGAAATAAAGAGAAGAATAGAAGAAATATAAGAGAAGAGACAAAGGAGAGGTTGATAACAGAGTTCACCCTTCTTGGGATACATCTTTGAGTCTGTTTCCAATGAGTGAATGCTTTATTAATGATGTTTAAATGCTCCAATTACATCAAAATGATCCCAACCTACACACAATGTTGTCTCCAATCTGCTACAAGGCTCTGGCTCAAAGGAAAAATCACCTCCCCAACTTGACTACCAAAACTAGACCTAAAACCCACTTATCCAATCTATTTTATGCAAGAAATAACTTTGCATATACAAAATACCAAAAGAAATTCTTTACAAATAAGAACAATGTGGTACAATGGCCAAAACATATGCCTTATATGCAAATCAACTATGGTTCGATCTATGCCCTTCGAAGATATTTAAGGCATATCAAATATCATAATAACAAAATCAAATCAAAACCATATACGTTTGACCATCCTTTCAAATCGGATGTTGCTGGTATGTGGAAAATCTCATATGAAGGAAGTCATTGGGCCGATCGGAGGTCCTAGGGTCGGCTCTATTCCTAGTGCATTATACGTTATATATAACAATACATCACTGTAAATAAAATAGCATTGGAAACTTTTAAAAACGGGCAGGTTGGCATATTGGTTATAGCATGGTCATTAAGTCTTTGGAGTCGGGGAGGTCATAGGGTTGATCCTCCCGGCGTGCCTTTTGCATGTTATTTCTTCGAAACCACAACTTAAATCAATTGTTTGATATTTGATTGAACAGGTAACACTGTAGCCTAAATGGTAAGGAATAGAGTTAGCATCCGATAGGTCATGGGTTTGAATCTCTCACCGACCGTTACATAACAAATTTTTGACATAGGCCATATTGGAAAAATTCGGAGTGCCACATGGCACCCTCTAGTTGGGCCATGTGTCACCATCTGGTTGGCCCAATTTTCACACACATTCATCCTTCCCAACCACTACCAAGTCAACTCTACCACATCATCCCTTCCTAGTCATCACCTACCATGTCAACACTCTAATTTTACATGTCACGTGTCACTTCCTAGAGCTACAACGTGTCCTTCCTTTGTTGACTTTTTTCCTATTTATCGGAAACTTCAGAGAATCATAACTTTTGAATACGATGTTCGTTTGAGCCCATTCAAGAACTGTTGTAAATATATCAATGAGCTCTTCGACATGGTACTAATTTCATTAGAATTTGAGAACATTGATTTTTTATTGGTCATAGATCCTCCTAGATCATCGATAGTTGGATGCAAGCTTGAATGTAGAAGCTCAATGGGTTGATGGCCCACTATCCTAGTGGACCAGGCTATATCTAATTAGTGGGAGTATGTGGAAGCTTAAATGTGGTGGGTCAGTGGATTGGTGGCCCAGTGGACCAGACCGAACACACGTTGGATCACGATGATATATATGTAAGTTGAGCATGGTGGGATGGTGTCATGATGGCCTGGAGGATCAACAACCCGATTGTCAGACCGAAATAGAGTAAAATAAAGGAGAGTATGGAAGTTGAGCACAGTGCGTCGGTTCCTTGATGGACTAGGATTAGAGGTATATAAATTCAGGAGCATGGGAGGTAGTCCCTGATGATCGATGGGCTAGTGATTGATGCCATGTCAATGCCGTGTATTAATTTGGTCATAACTAGAGTAGATTAAGTTATATTGATATGGAACTTCCAATTTTTTTATGCAAAGAGGAGATCTACAAAAGGCCTAGAGAGGGCCACTGTCCATTTCTGCTTGGATTTGTCAAAAATTGAAAAATAGTGGTTTTTTTAAGAACAGGGTCTAGATCATTGGTAGAGATCCAGATTAAGATGAAATTCTTGGAGAGAGTATAGAAAATAGACATGGAAATAATGCATGAAGGAATTGAATAAATTCTAATGGGATTGAAATGAGGATGCTGGAATAAGCCAAAATACACTATTATGGACTACTTTTGGCGGATTTTTGAGATTTTGAGAGGAGGAAAAGTGACCCTAGATCACAAAACATGAAATTTTTATTTACTCGGCATTTTATATGCTCATTAATACTAAAAAACTTTGGTTTAGAGAAATTTTTCCAGAAGTGCACAGATTGAGAGATAGTAAGTTTTGCTAAAAAAATCTAGTCTGGAAAAAGGGGTGAAAAAAGACAAAGTTGTCATTTCCATATTGTTACAGTTTTTTACTGGAGCATTAGATTGAAATTATGAGAGGTGTTATAAATTCCTTGCAATTATTGGTATCTATGTCTCATATAAAAATTTCTCTAGTTACTGATCTATTTTATTCTACAGTTGACATAAGTTGGTCTTTCAATAAAGTTACACCAGTGGAGAAAATGCATAAATGGGGTGAAAGTGGTTTTTTCAAAAAGCCATAAGTTTCAGCTTAGAGATCGGATCGGGGCATAAGAACAGTCATTGGAAATATTATTTAGAGGAAAATAATTTTGAATTATTGTAATTTGGAGAATTATGATATAATCCTTCATGAATTAAGCAGAAAAAAGGACATGTAGCATTAATTGAGAAAATTTCTATAATATGCATAATTCTAACAAAATGGTTGCTTCCACATTTTACAGAATTGGGGGATATAAACATATCAAATCAAGCTAAGAATGCATATTTGGTATATGGAGGAAGGAGAGGGAGCCTTTAGTCGTGAGATAGAATCCAAATATCAAAGTATCAGTGTTGGTAATGCAAAGACAGAATCTAATGGACACATGAGCAGAGTGGAGCCAAAAACATTAATAGAGACGGTGAGAAGCTTGAGAATAGAAGTGAAGAGTTACAAACAAAACAATGATATGATGAAGAGATAACCAAATCAAATAAATTCTCAAATGATGCAAATCCTAAATCAGTTGCAAAGGCAAACAAATAATGGATCTGACTCAATATAGAAAGAAGAAGGTATACATCCTGAAAGAAGAGATAATTATAGAAGAGCTAGTAATTCAAGAAGTGATAGCAGAAATCATAGACATCACTCACCTCCTTACTAAATGAGGATATTTTATGTGTCTGAAGACACCATAAGTAGTTCAGAAGTGTCTCCTATTAAGCACCAAATAAGAAGACATGAATTAGACATTTTGCAAGGAGAGTTGAGGAAGCTTAAGCCACCATCCTTTGATGGTGAAAGAGAAAGGAAAGATGATTCTTGTTGGGCCCTTCATTTTTGGGCATGTTTTTATTTTTGGAAAGCGGTAAATGTGGCCTAACTAAAATATGACGAGCAACAGAAGGAGTCAAAAGAATCACATGTCAGTTGGAGAATTACAAACAACGGAAACAGATTGTAGGATAAATGAAAGTGTAAAAGAAGAATAAGAAGTCCAAGGTTCCATGTAGCAGTTGGAAAATTAGCGAGAGTATCGGATGCCAGTGAAAATATGAGAAGATAGCAGAAGAAAGAATCCAAGAAGCGACAGAGGGAAAAGTATAAATAAGAAGGAAAGGCGATGAGGAATAGGTTAATGAATGTATGTGCGAGAGGAGAGAAAGAAAGTAATATTGTTGCTACTGTTATCCATGGTTTGTGACGAGATCGAGTTATGATAGTATTTGATGACATATTTTGATGGGTTTTCTGTGATTATTGTGCTTGCACAGCAGGGTTTTGAGTCTATAGTGGGTAGTCGAGATTAAGTCTCATTGCACAAGCTGATGTATGAAAATTATATGTACTATATGATATTTTGGTGTGGATGATGCTAATATAATGGAATCATTTGGGCCCTAAAATTATTTTTTGGTTGATCTATTATACTATGCCTGGATTTGTACAGATGTTGCGCAACTATTTCATTCTTGTCTATTTAATGCTTGATTACTATTGTTCTATGTCTATGAGGGTTCAATATATGAATCTAAGAAGTAAAAAATAGATCTGATATCGTGTTCCCCTTTACTAACTTCATCACACATGTCTCGGCTATGCTTCAAGTGAGACCTCCTTCTCTTGCAGAAGGTTGAATATGCCAGCATACCTAGACTACAACAATACCTTTGTTGGTAACCTCCAAGAACCCTGGTCTTGATTTTGCACCAAGAAATGGTTTTGTTGCCAGGACTCGAGATTTAAAGAGAGTTTTTAGAGGATCCCTCATTAGATCTATAACTCTGATGTTGAGAACTGGTGGGAAAGAAGGTTTAACGAATTCATATAGTAGGAAGTCAAGTTGTGGCACAAAAACTTTCGGGTTGTAAAAAACATTGTTTTCTATTCAGAACCTGCTAGTGACTAGTACAAGATATCTTGGATTAGGCTCCCAGAAGAAGCATTACAATGGTTAGATCGACTGCAAGAAGCCACACAATTCAAATATAGGGTTAAAATAAGTATAAATAGATGATGGAAGGCCTATCTCCTTTGCATCATCTGGATCATCAAGTCTCTCATGTTGTATACTTTTGGGTGCAGACTTTCCTAGAGGTTTACAATATCACGTTTGTTGCAAAAAATCATCAAGCCTTCTCAAAGGTCAAATCAATATTTGAAGAGGGAGATAGAGGAAGATTGTTGTGGGAAATCCCTCTATGGATCAAGGTTTTATTAGTATAAGAAGGAATGTTTCTTGTTCCTTCGGCTAATGTGGCAACATAAACCCCTGCACTCATGGGAGGGTGGTTTATGAGAGGGTTCATGAGTTAGGTCAAGGAACATTTTTTGGAAAATATGGGGTTTCATTGAGAGAAAAGTGCAAGGGAGGAACGAGATTAGAGGAGGGCTATTATTATTGAAAAGAGGTGGCCAAAATAGATGAGAAAGGTGATGAAGAGGTCCAATCAGTCACATAAGGATATCATATTTGAGAGTAGTCAAAGAAATAATTTAGAATCATTGTGGGAATTGAAAAGATAGGGAAGGCTAGCCAACCAATGGTTGGAGAGATTTGGTAAAAGAGGAAAAGGTTCTATAAGAATAAGAAAAGAGGAAGGAATTTCATAAGATATGGATCAAGGATTAAGGATAAATTCCACTACTGAAGAACAATACTTAGTCAAAACCCCTGAGGAAGTCGAAGAAGAATCTGAACATGCAACTCCAGAAGATGCCAGATTGCATAAAGATATAAAAATGTCACTACAACTAAATGAGACACCCCAGATAAAATAATTTCATTCTAGAGGTAAAGGAACCATCCATGAATCACCCATTCCCCCAATTCCATTAAAAAATATTGTAATTTCTATAACAAACCCTTCTACAAATTATGTAATTCCTAACCCTTCTAGTTTAGCAAGTTTGAATAGTAGTAGTAGTGGAAGTGTGGCAAGTTTTTCAAATGTGTCACAACCATGACCTTTGGGGTTCATTTTAGTAGGATTTCCAAATCCCTCAATGATGAATCAACATGCAGGATCCCTCACCCAATACCCTGCATTTTGGGGTAAAGGGGATGAGGATGTGGAGAAACACTGGTTTCTTTGTGAAGCCATCTAGAGGTCTCGTGGAACTCTAGATGCAAGCAAGTTAGTTGAGTTTCAGAATACCCTGAGAGGTCGAGTTATTAAGTAGTACATGAAGGAAATTAAGCCAGGGGATTAGGGGAAATCCTTCACACTCGCTCAGGTGAAGCAGATATTTATAGCGGAATTCATGTTACCTCAGTTAGAACAACATGCACTCTCTGAGTTGCGGGAGATAAAGTAGAGATATTATGAGTTCTCTTGGGAATACAACTAGATATTTAAGGATGTGATAGGGAAATTAGAAAACCCTATCCATGAGGATCAATAGAGAGAATGGTTCATTCAAGGATTACTACCTTTAACCCATATCCATTTAACTTAAAAAAGGATAGCTACCTTGGGAGAAGCATCAGAGCAAGCTATGAATATAGAAGCTATGGTAGGTTATCCAATAAACTTAAGAATCATGAGGTCTCTAAGAGATTATAATATTGTGTAATTGCAGAGCCAAATCTATGCGTTAAATGAGAAAATGCATGAGTTGACCCTTCCTAAATTAGGTCGGATGTAAGTCTGGTGTATAGGATGTTATATGTAAGGTCATGTAGAAAATTAACGTACAATATTAAGGGGAATAGGGCCCTCTAATATGGATCCTCTGCCAGTTTGGCCAATGGGAGGAGTTGCACAAGTTGTTATTACAATGCCATTTCATTGACCTGTCCAATATCATGCCTTTCCGAACAATCCGGGAGGTCAGAGTGTCGAGTATTGTGAGATCTATATAATTCATGAACGTTCCCCTCGACACTGCCCCATTTTACAAAAGTATACACCCTCTCTGAACAATTTGTACTGTGATTTTTGTGGTTCTCTCTCTCATAACACCAATCAATGCTGAGCTTTGGATTCCCTTGTGGACATATTGTACTGATCCGCATTTAGAGTCAATGAAGGACCTGAAGGTCCTATAAGGGGTCATGGAGGTAGAAGTGGAGACTGAAGTGGAAGATATGGTAGAAGAGGACCAGTTCACTACTACAATTGTTATGAGAAAGGAGACTTGGGAAGATACTTTCCACTTCCAAGAAGACCTTGGTGTGCACATTGTAGGAATAACACACATTCTATTGAAGACTTCCGAGATATGATTTCTAAATGGGAAGATCGTGCTAGACAGAGAGGAGAAAATATGATAAATTATGAACCTAGAGCTATGGCTAAAAGAGGTGGTCCTAGTATTAATATCATAATCAGAGGAGGAGACAAGACTAGTGCAGATGAAAAAATCCCACATCAAATAAAAATTCAAAAGGTTGCACCAAAAAATACCTAGTATGGTCTTGTAAGGAAGAAGAAATTATTTAAGAGTCCAGTAGAAATGTTTATAAAGAGGCTTATTCCTTCAACACTTGTAGTCACAAAAACAAATTTCAAGATGGATCCCCATCATCCAAGGGTTGCCAGAGAATATTTTTCTCATATGGAACCCTCATGTAAATCAAAAAAGGTTGTTGACCTTTGGCTTAAACTATTTTTTGATATTATGGATGATGAAAAACTTACTGGGAAGTTTCAGAACATAATCAAGGTGGACTTGGGAGCTGAAGGAAACCCAGAGGAACTTATTGCTTCCAACCTTCTAGAAAGGAAGGAAAGTAGGGTTCATAGGAGGAAAAGGAGATCTAGAAGAGAGTTCAAGTTGAATGATCACATCGATGACTATGATATTAGAGACGTTATGTTAGATTTGGGATCTGACATCAACATATTTCCAAAGAATACTTAAGAAGCAATGGGAATTCCCAATCTCATCTATTCCCCTATTCATTTGCAGATGGTGAATCAGTACTGCATTTACCCTGTGGGACGGCTGCAAAATGTTGAAGTAGACTTAGTTGGTGTCAAAACAATAGCTTATTTTGAGGTGATTGAGATAATGGGGGAGAAGGGCCCTTATCTCGATATAATAGGCATTGATTAGGCCTACAAAAAACTATGTTCTCATCGATATTAAAAAGGAAACTATGACTTTAGAATCTAATGGAATGAAGGTCACTCAACCACTAGATCCTTATCAAGGTCCAAGGTACACTAAAATGACATATGATAATATGGACGTAGATGTCATTGATTAGTTGTATACTCTCACTACAAGGAAAAGAGTTGATTATATCAATCCTACCATGGATGGATCAGTTAGTTGGAGAAGTGTCTAGTCAGCAGATGAATACTGTGAAGCAACATTCAATGATTGGAAGTAAGGCTAGTATGTGAATTTTTCAAGACGTTGTGCAACTGTCAGATAAATAAGATGGATTGGAACTAAAATCAATGAGTATCCAACATATGATGGTACCTCATATCTGCACAGTTTTCTCATTGACATGGAGGTTAAGGTTGTTTCAAAACAACGAATCTCAGCACTTGACCTAACTGTGAAGTCTTCTCCATCTAGGTGGTGGGCTACTCACAAAGGAACTATTTCTTCTTGGGATGAAGTCAATATTGCTATACAACACTAGTTTCTTTCGCTAACACAAGTATACTAGTTGGGTAAAGATAAGAAGAACAAGAGTAAATATTATCCTTGGAGAGATATGATGGTCTATATAATCTAGTTGAACACATTGAGCATTGTCTTTGAGTATGGAAAGATGCACAAATTCCCTCCTACCTGTGGACACATCAATTCTTCCATTCTTTGGGAACAATTCCAAAATCCTGGTATGTTCATGAGGAAAATAGAAAACAAACAACATGATGGAAGGTACTACAGAGCCAAATCTGTCATGATTTCTCTTTTTCTGGTAATTCTTTAGAAATCATAGTTGTATTGCAGTAAATCAAGAAAATGTTGTTTAGTCATGAATTTAAGCCTAGACAACCACTTATAGTATATTCTAATAATGAACATATACTTGAGTATAGTTTTTACCCATCTCTTGTAAAAATACCTATGGCTTGTCGCAAGGTTGACAAGGATCCTAAAGATCCCAAGGATTTGGAAGAACTTAAACATTTAACCTTAAATATAATCCCCACGAACAAGGGAAGTTAAGGATACCCTATCAGGTGATACCAATAGTTCATATACTCATCCTATAAAGTTGTTGAAAGTGAATATCGAGAGTGAGGAGCATCCTAAGATGGAATCTATAGGAGAAAATTGGGATGAGAAAACTATGAGAGAAATAGAGGCCATGTTAAGGGAATATGAGGATATATTTACTAAAATATTTTTACAAATGAAAGGGATTAACAAATATCTAGGAGAGATGAATATAGAATTGAATCCTAATGTTAATCTAGTTAAGCACAGACCATACCGCATGAATCGTAGAGTCAAATAAAATGTTAAGAAAGAGATCGACCTAATGCTTGCAATTGGGATAAAATTCCATGTGGATGAGGCCAAGTGGATTAGTCCCATTGTAGTTTAGAGCAAGAAGGGAACTGATTGATAATAGATGATTTTAGGGGCTAAATTTCTCTCATGGGCTCATTTTCCATGGTTTTTCCAAAAATGAGATTTGCTATTTTAAAAATGATTCACCCAAATTCTATAGGATAAAATTATTTTACCTTAAAAATCACCAAAATTTTATAGAAAACTATATAAAATCCTTAGAAATTTGAATATTTTTACAAAAATATCGCCAATCATTTATAGTTGGCATATGAAGAATTAGTAAGATTCGCCAAGGTTTCTACATTTTAAAGAAAATTTCCATCGTTAAAATCATCCCTACTGATTATATCAAAGTTTGTCTGGATTACAAAAGTTTAAACTTGTATTGCGTACATGATCCCTTTCCTACCACATTCAGTGATGAGGTGCTTGATCAGGTGGCTAGAAAAGAAGCCTACTCCTTTACTGATGGATTCTCAGGTTATCATTAGGTGATAATTGTGGAAGAGGATAAGAGAATGACTAATTTCACTACAAACTGGGGTTTGTTTTCTTACAATGTCATGCCCTTTGGGCTGAAGAATTATCTGTCTATATTTTCTAGGATCGTCATTCATGCATTTCATGATTTTATTCATAAATTTATTGAGGTGTACATGGTTGATTGGACAGTTTATATATTTCTAAAAGAACATATTGGGTTACTATGGTTAATGTTTGACCATTGCAGACAGTTAAAAATCTCTCTAAACCTAAAGAAGTGTATATTTTGTGTTCCTTTTGGAAATCTAATGGGAAATATAGTATGCAAGGAAGGATTTTTGGTTGATCCCGCAAAGGTTGTTGTGATATTGAATATGCCTCCTCCTATGACTGCTAATAATTTGCAATCAACATTGGGTCACACTGAGCATTATCGTTGGTTTATCAGAAATTACACAAGCATAAATACTCCACTAGAGAAGACTTTGAAGAAATTTGAAGCCTTCAATTGGAAACCAGAGTGTGATCAAGCCTTCGACATTCTCAGAGAAAAGTTGAGTACTACCCCTATTATAATATTTCCTGATTGGAAGGTGGAATTTAATGTACACATCGATGCTTTTGGCATTGCTTTGGGTGTGATCCTTGTGCAACTTGGTGAAGGAACTATGAATCATCCCATCTATTTTTCTAGTATAAATCTCTCTCAGACCAAGCACAAATACACTACCACTGAAAGAGAAGGTTTTTCAATGGTCTATGCTTTGTAAAAATTTAGACACTATCTTTTAGGAGGTCATTTTAAATTCTTTACTAAACATTCAACTTTGAAATATCTAGTCAATATGTGCTAGAAGGGAGGATTTGTATGTGGTTGTTGCGTTTTCAGGATTTTTCCTTTGAGTTCATTATCAATCTGGGAAAATTAATTTTTGGTCCTAATCACTCATCCCAGTTGGAGTGAGGGGAGAGTGGCAGAGCTATCTATGACTAGCTCCCAGATGAAAATATCTTTAAAGTTGAGGCTATCTTGAATTACCTTTTTGATATCGCATTGTTTCTATCTATTGGTACGGTGCATGAAGTATATTCCACAAATTAGAAGAGGCACCTCGTATTCTATGTTGCATATTATCAGTTGATCGCATGACATTTATATAATTTGGGATTGGAAAAAATACTTAGAAGGTGCACACTAGACCATGACCGACCCTAAATATTATGGGAGTGTCACAGTGGAGTTACGAGAGGACATGTTGGAGGAAAAACAACTAAAAAAAAGATACTTCAATCTAGATTATGGTGGCTAACTATCTTCAAATATGCCAAGGAATATGTCAGAGCATGTGATGTATGCCAAAGAGTTAGTGATCCATCGCACAGAGATGAGTTACCCTTACATACTATTTAGGATATTCAAACATTTGAGAAATGAGTAGTTTATTTTATAGGACCTATCAATCCGATATCCAAGCACTCGAAGGAATGATATATCATCACCGCTTCAGACTGTCTCACCCACTAGGATGAAGCCAAACCTGTAAGGGATTAGTCTACAAATACCATGGCCTGGGTTTATTTTTTAGAAATCATCACTCAGTTTGGGTGTCCCAGAAGTTTGACTAGTGACCAAGGTTCCCATTTCATCAGTGAGATTGTAGCCACTCTCACTTGAGAGTTCCTGATTCAACATCACAAAAGTAATTTATATCATCCATAAGAAAATGATACAGTAGAGGCATTTAACAAAATTTTGGAGAAAGGATTGACCAAAGCATGTTAGGCTAATCAGGATGAATGGGATGAAAGAGTTCCAATTGTGTTATGGGATTACATGAATACTAAAAATAAATTGCATAAGCATACTCCTTTCCAATTGGTATATGGACAAGAATTAGTTGTCCCAACAGAGTTCATCACCCTGAGTTTATATATTTCACACGTGACTCATATGACAGATGAC
>ML860663.1:0-14049 GCA_009831015.1 Picea engelmannii
CATTTATGGTTCACCACCAAACCGTTGGACCTTCGTCGTAATAGACAGAACAGAGTTAATGAAGGTTTCTCACCCATTACAAGAGATATGTTGCCAAGTTATCTATTTATCCCATCACTCCATGCACCAAGAACACTTTCGCTAACTGTGAATCTGAACCCGCAGACTCATTGATTTTACACAGTGATCATTACACTATTTCCCTCTATCCCATTGCAGTGTCTAAGTTGCTCCTCGAACATGAGATTTCCAACCTCGAGCATGTATGTCGGACGAGTTCAGCACTGCAGAGATAGTTGTTGAAGAAGTTCTGATCGAAATCATGACTAAAAGAGTCATGTTGATGTCTATAGGTGTACAAGATTCATTGACAAGAATAGTGAAAGCCTCTTCGTCCACTGCTCGTGCAGTCGGACCATCCCGACCATCAATAGAAAAGAGAACCAAGCATAAAGATGACCTCGCAAATGAAAAACTAATTCCAACTATATTGCTCGATTACATCCCACCTCTGGCTGGCACAGTGAATCGTGATAGTGTACCAAGATATTTCGAGTGCACCATAGTTGTTGCGTACCTCCCAAAGGGGATACGCGTAGTTCGAGCAGACCAAGACAAGTTCGCAGCACTAAAGTTCAACGACTTCAACCTCAAAGATTGCAAGATATATGGTATGCTCGCCCCTTACAAGTACCTAACCATAACTAAGGGGAAAAATTCAAAGATAATCCCCCAGTCATGGATTATGAACCTCGCACAGTCCACCCTGCTGAATGTCATGAAGATCCCACACTTTGGAAGACACCAGGAAGTCAACGCCTGTGTCAATATACTACTCTCGTGTTACCATGGTGGCTACTTATGTCTATACCTTTGCATTATAGTTGACCCAATGTTGATCCATAGGATCACAGGCCTAAGTATGAAAGGACCCGACCCGCATGACTTTTATCCAGGAAAAGCCACAGATCGTGCACTAGCATAGAATATCAAGGATACATATGGCAATGTTGAGAAGGGAACAAGAGGCTACAAGGTAGCTTCCATCCAGAGTGGTGTAGTGCACCTAGCATGTCAATTGATAGCTAGAAAGTTAGTAAGAAATAACCGACCTATGCAGGTCACTGATTTTGTTGTTGACTTTGCAGGGAAGTGCGCATAAGGCTTATAGACGAACTGGGCAAAGTACCTAGTTATCCAGTTGGAACTATATTTTCGAGAAGCATGGAATCAAGGTTATGAATTTTATTTCAGTTGGCTCCTAGTCCTCATTGCATTTGTTTCTTTGGATATGCCAGAAGGAGCAACCTTCCCCGACGTAGAGTTGTTTGAACCACTTGCCGCGAAGTTCGCTACCCTGTGGTATTCAACTGATATGAACAAAAAGTGGCAGTCAAATGATGTGTTCCATACATACTACCTCCAGCTAAAGTGAGACATCAAAGCTGAGCCTCAAATGAATCTAAACACATTACAATGGTTCTGACCCTTGATGAAGTGAGCGTAGATCGACACTTCACCTACATTACAGCGTGGGCAAATGAACATAAAGAGAAGCTCCAATCATATTAAAAAATTACAGAAGAATATATTGAGGAGATCACTAAGGAATGGTCCACTGACCTCCTTATCCCCACCAACCCCACAGAGATATATGATACTGACAGCCCAGAGGACACCCATAAAGAACATAATACACCTGGAACCAACAGACAAAAGAAGACTGAGGAGTTCAAAAATTTAAGAAACACCTCAGGAAATACTCCTTCAATGTCACCTGACCGAGGGGGTGATGACAAAGTAGATGTTGAACCAAAACCAGGTAAAGTAACACCAACCAAAGAAGAGGTTGACCCCTTTAAGAAGAGGAAGGTTTCCCCCTGAAACCTTCTTCCCAGAAGAAATCGAAAGCCACCATGATTAAGATACAGACTGTCCTCACCTTCAATGATTTTGACTTCATCATAGCATCCCTAAATGATGCTTCACTAGAAATAGAAGAGAAACAAGTGGCCAAGCAGGAAGAAATGTATGACAGAATTGAAGTTGAACTCCGAGGGGTACAACGGGCCCTTTAGTCCAGCCACACAGTCTCCACTGCGCCTCTGCCATCGAGAGAACCAGAGTTGGGAGATGAGCCATCCCAACTCCACCGACTAGCTGAGACAGTCGAAGCTCTCCTTCGACGAGCACAAGAGAAAATAGAAAAAGCCACCCAGGCTTTGACACAAGTACAAGGAGTAATTGTAGAATAGCGTCGAGCTACATAACAGGAAACAATTTCTCTCCAAGCGAACTTCAATGAAGAAAAAGAACAAATGCAACAAGGAAAAGAATAGTTGCTCATGGAGAAACTCAAAGTGAAATAAGCAATCAACAGAGCACTTCACTCTATGATAGTCTTAGAAATAGAGGCAAAGGATCGAGTCTCACAGCAAGTAGAGCAGCTCACAGAATTTATCCAACAGCTACAACAATGCATCACAGACTTAGAGCTATGCACAGTGCCCAAGACCCCACAATATGTGAGGGATCAAAAAGAAGCAACTACTCAAAGTGCAGTTGAGAGAATAAAATCCCTTGATATGGAATGTAAGAAACTCACTGATCGTAGTTCCCAAACCTACGAGCAACTCACTAATAATCCATAACTAAAGGCACTGGATTTGTAGCTCCAAGAGGTGAAGTATCAAGCTGAAACGATACAGGCGTAGTTAAAACCCCTGTTAGTTGTGGAAAGAATGAAGTGATCCCAAGAGAAACGAACTACCCAACAACAGATCCACACTATCCAAAGTAGAGTTATGGAAGTAACTTAGCGGCTCCAACCTATAAGAGATAAGGCTTACCAATTGTTCACAAAGGTCAAAGGCCGAGGAGCAGAACTAAAGCAGGTTGGCACTGCAGCTGAACAGCGCCTAGAGGGACCTGTGAATGAGGTAGTCATCCAAGAGTTCGTTGAACAAGAGGCCATGGCACAGCAACAAGTCGAAGTAACTCAAGGATTTTGAAGTAGAACTACCCAGATTAGAGTGACTCGGGACCAAGTCGAAGTAGCTCGAGGCTTTTGAAGTAGAACTACCCAGATCAGAGTGACTCGGGACGAGTCACAGGTGAGTCTTGGGGGCCTGTTGGCTCTTAAACAAGTTTTGGGAGATCCTTGGTCAAGTTTGACCTATTTTGGGACTTCCAAAGCCTATCGAAGGTGGAGCACAAGATGAAGTAGAGATCGCGGGATCTCGACCCTTTTTGGGTCCTTTTTGGTATTTGGGATTATGTAACGGGTATGGGATGTCGGCCCATGGGGATTACCCATGTTTAGGCCTATTTTGTAAGGTATAAATAGATGTCTAGGTTATGTAAGAGGTGACAAGATATGCATATTTGTGTGATATTGGGCTAAGAGTTGAGTATGAATTGTGGATGCTTTGTGAATACCATGTGAGACTTGCAGAGTTACGTGCAAGTACCTGTAAGAAGGCTTGGTGTTGTACCCTAGCTTGAAGAAGGAGGATCTGGCAGAGTGCGCGCATGTATCCTGTCTTTTGTGGAGTAGGACCTTGATGATATGTGCTTGTAAGCAGCTTGACCAAAGATAATAAAGAAGAAGACTTGGTGGATGTATCCCCAGGGTTGGGGTGAACCATGTACATGTTGTGTTTCTATGATTTTTGCAATGTCTTAATGTGTTTATGCCTTTACCTGCTAAGTGCTTTGATATAGATAGGTAGATATGTTTATTCTTTGTGCTAATGATGTATATGGATGTATATATGAACTATGTTAATGTGCTTAGTTCTTAAATATGCTATATCTAACTACGATAAGTGCTTAGATACATCAGATCTAGATGAATGATGCGATGCTCTGTTTTATCTGTGGAGTAGATAGTGGTTAAATATTGATGAACTGTCGGTGCTAAGTTCTTTGTTAAGTATTACAATCATAGCTCTATGTCCCAACTAAGGTTGCATACACCTGAGTCTTGCAACCACCCCTGCCTCTACCTAGGGTGATTCTTCATCTGATTTGAAGGTGTTGTCGAAAGGGCCAATAGTTAGGGTTTTGTTGGTGCGATGTTGTAGCGTTGAACCCATGTTCTGACCATGTGCCAACACTAACCTTTGTCAACAGTTTTCATCATTGGTTGTTATTCAGAGGGTCTTTTCTGTGTATCGCTTTCACTTGTCACATGCAAAAGACACACAGGGTCATTGGTTCATGAACTTCTTCTTCATCCGATTTCCACCAAATCATGAAGCTCCTGTTTTGTACCTCGTGATGACTGATGAGATATGCCTTAATTCTCTTCTTTTAGTGGGTCTCTCTCCGTAAAAATTAGCCAATTTATTCTAGAAATGAGGCCTAGAGTCTTATGAGTACCTTGAGGCTTGAAATCATTAGTGGCAGGCTCTCTCACCATCGATAGTTGGGAATACATCAATGTCTCCTAATCGATGGATTCTTCAAGTGTTCGACACCAGCTCCTTTATTCACACTTGTAAGAATGTACTCAGTGCCTTGATACCTACTTTCATTATCGGTAGGTTGTCTTGCATTTGTTAACGGTATACCCCAATGACTGGTAACCAAATGATGTCTCATTGTGTTCGACCTCAACTCTTTTATTCACATGATGTATACTTGCAACTTTGGTAGATTGTGTAGAAGACTTGAATACATCACTATGAGGCCGTAGATTTCCTAAGTTGTTGCTTCCTTTTCATTTGGAACAGTACCTATATGACTTTAGTGATCATGGGAGATCATATTGTACTCCATGGTATACAGATATCCTCAGCTTGGTTTTTTGAGACTAGTTCTACTAGGGCCTTGTTCGTGACTATGACAGCCTTTGGCATGTAACCGCATTTGTATTTTCCTATTCATGGCCACACACACTTTTTTGGTATGTTTTCACATGGATCTGCAGTGTATTTTTTGCAGTCGTGTATGCAAAGTCAATACAAAATGTAATGAGCAATTGAATTCATCCAACGGGTTCTCTACCACTCCACTTCCAAGTTATTTATAATGTATTTCGGCCATCGCAGATTCTCCTCTAACCTCACACATTAGGGGGCATATGTGAGAGAAAGATTTTCCTCACCCTATTCAATATTCCAGAGAGGGCCTTATTCCATTCCCCCACGAAGACTTACCTTCCCTGATTGATAAATCCAGAGACAAAAATAAATATTTTTCCACTTGTACACACCTTGCAAGCTATACAACAAGTGTATACACTGGTTGCTCCACTACAGCCCGTGTACATCGGGATTTGTGCCAAAAAATCAAAATTAAATGTCGATTTTCCATTTCACGATAGGAGATCTCTGATCCTTGGCCTTCCATATACTGGAAACGTTTGACTCGACCCTTCATTTTCATTTTGAAGGCTTTAAAGAAGCCAATTCCGAGCTATGGAAAAAGGAGAGAGAATTAAACTTTGAGAGAAAAGTTACTCTGGAGAAATTATTTACTTCATATTTAGTCTACATCCCTTTTTCCTTCAAGTCTAAACACAGTGTTCAACCCCTAAGCTCTTCCCTTATTGATGGAGGACATATTTGTCTCCCTTATATGAGCTTGCCTTTGGTGGAGGATTGAAGTGGTGGGCTCAGTTGGAAGGAATTTGGTTTCTTGGTTCCGAACTGTGCCGACACGGAAGTTTGTAATAATTTCCCTTCTGCTGATCATTTATTAATAGAAATATTCATTTCCCATCTAATTGATATCTTGCAAATATATGTATTATGATCCATGGGCATGTTTGTTTTGTATATTAATGGATTATGCTATCTAATGTGCTAACTTGTTATATTATCACTATATGCGTGTTCTGCTTATTTGTTGAGAACTTGTTGCAGGTATAAATCTTTGGGTCGAAATTCTCAACGGTGGACATCATCAAACATTTGGACGAGGTAGGCCTCTTTCTTACCTCTCTTGCACATTAGTTTATATAGCATATGCTGGAATTGAGTCAATTTCTACAGTCATACCTATTTGTTGTGGTTCACCCTAACCATAGAGATATTTTAATCATAAGAATGACCCATGGAGAGGGGTTAGGATCGTATCCTAGCATGCCCCCCCCCTTCAAAAGAAGCCTTGTCCTCCTCAAGGCTGTAGGTGCAGAAACCATTGAAGTATGGTCGCAACTTCCTAGGTCGCCTCCTCTGGTGTTGTGTCCTTCCACTTGATCAACACTTCCTTCATAGTGCATCCACACAACTGGCGTTCAAATTTATTGTGGACTTCTTTTGGTTGGAGCCACAGGGAACCTTCTATTGGAAATATAACCGAGAGGGGAGGATGAATCAGTTATGTATATAAGGTTGAAACTTTTCTTGTTATTTTCTTATTCCTTCTAGATTTTTATTTAATGTGTTGTTGATATCTTAACATGCATAGATATACAATATTTTATCAATCACACAGAATACATAGAGACATTGATTTTCATGAGGAAACCCATAAGCGTGAAAACCACTTCTTTTTAGGATGTCAATCAAGATCCAACTATCATGTACATCATAGTCTTTGAGCTCCAAATCTAATATGAGGCTACAACCTCTGATAGAAATATACAACTTGTAGAGAGCACCAACTCTCAGATTTATCTAGCACCAACTCCCAGGTTTCTCTAGCACCCACTAGATGGAAGCACCAACTCCCGGAATATCTTCTAGCACCAACTCCCAGAATATATTCTAGCACAAACTATAATTTAGAGGACTAAAATCCTCCCTAGCACCACCCTACCACCCTGATTGAATATTAAAAAAAAATTACTTACTTTCTCTATCTTTGATATGGTTTGTTACAACTCCATGTCTCCTATGCCTCTTCCAACTTCTATTACTTTGTTCTGCTTCTATACTCTGCTCTTTCTCCTACTCTATACTATGATTCCTCTGTTCATCTTATCTTCTTCCTTTATACTCTGTGTTGTCTCTGCTTTCTATACACTGCACCTCTAATCTCCAGTTCAGGTTTTGTACATGGTGACATTATACCCACATGCATAACTATCGAAAAAGCATGTTATCTTCTATGTTATGCATGTCTTTCTCACCTCGAGTCCTCTGCCTAATCATCATTCAAACTCTTCATCTTCTCTGGTGGTTATTTTGAATCTGTTCATCATTAGTGGGCGTTATCCTGAGATTTTTTGTCTTCTATGGTAGTCGCAACTCTTTGTCTTCTCTGGTAGTTACAGTTGGTCATTTTTGGCTTCTCTGGATTCTAAGCCCCTTCCTTCATGTGACCCTCGATGGTGACCATATTCCTAACCAACAAGTTCTTTGTGACTTGCGACTTCAGGAATATTGGTATGAGACATCTTGATTCTCCCAACTCCCGATATCTGAAGTGAGGCATAGCGATGCTAGCTCCTTCCTCTATTTTCTCTCTCCTCGTGATCGCTGGTTGTGACTTGGGGCCAAGCACTTTGGGACTTCACGTTTTGGGTATTTGGATGTGAACCAATCCTTACTTTCCCAACTTCCGAACTCCCGAACTCCAAACTAATGCCTAGCAAGCACTAGCTCTGCTCTCAATATGACCTTGGGAAATGAACTCATGTGACCACGTGATTGCGGACGCATCCAAAGGTGGTTTAAAACAAACTACATTTCTCCCCGCAATTTACCTTGAGCCTCCACATTTTCTTTCTCCAAAACCTTGGTTTTGATTGTGACTCGCCCTTAACTCATTAAATTTCATGCACCTTCAATCCCTGCAATGCGATGGGACCGTCGATCTCACGATCTTGACAGTGCTCCTAAACTGACGATTCAAATATGTCCTTTCAAGTTCTGTGGATCAACGGATGTGATTGATTTCATAATACGGGTTTTGGAATTTCAACTCTCAAACCCTGCTTTCCTCCATACGTCAATCTTTCGTAGTTGAAAATCCAATGACACGTTCCCTCTTGGATTAATGGTCGAGATCTCCTTTGGGTCTTCGGACTCTGGAGATTTCAAATCTCAACTTCTCGTTTCTTCTGACTAGATATCTTCCAAAATGGAATATCTGCTGACATTCGTCCTCTTTAATCCAATGACTATCCTCTGCTCTGGGACTTCGCCCTTTGGCATTCTAATATTTCAATTTCTCCTCCCTTGTCTTCCCTCTGAGAATTTTACGTAGAGCTTGCGATCAAGTGACACCTTTCCTCTCATAGTTCAATGACTCCTAGCTACTTTGGTTGTTCAGGATTCAATGATTTCAAACCTTTCTCCTTGGCATTTTCCCAAATTATTTTGGCCCGAATGTGTAATCGTTTGACACGTACCCCTCTTGGTGATCAACGACCAAGGTCTTCTTCAGGACTTTAGGACTTTAGTATAATCACTGGTGGTTAAACTCCCTAATTAAAACTCCCATAGTGACGTAAATTTCTTACATCACTTGATGACAAGGCACGACTTGAGTAGCTATCGTGTGTCACTTATATTCGCAATTTGCACGTAGCTGAAATGTCGATTCAAATTGACACTTGTCATTATCTGATTGCACCATGTGTCCTTGCTGACATAGTCTTTCTGACATGGATCTCCTCATGTGACACACGTTCTTCTCCTAGATCTAACGGTTTTCCTAACTCCTAAAATGTATCTTAGATCGACGGCTGAAAGCGACTTCGGACCTTCGACCTTCAGGACTTCGGTAATTTTCATTTCCTTTCCAACCATAAACTCCCGAAGTGATTTGCTCCATATTTTGGGATCATGTGCTACCTGTCAGTCTTGGCGATGGACGATCCCTGCTTACTTCAGGACTTCGAGACTTTGACAAGTCCACTCTCCTACTTTCATCAAAATGCTTAACCTTTGTACATTTATCTCTGGATCCAACGACTATTGATCCTTGATGCTCAGATCCAACGGATCACATATGTACTTCTCCTCTGCACTTCCTCTGGTCACTGGACATTGATCTAACAGTCATCAAATTTTCTCTAGATCTGATGGTCCTTATTCATTTTGGATTTTGGGTAATTCGACTTTCAAGTTGCCAACTCTTCCGAAGTGAGATTCCCTGAACAATAACCTCTGTGCAACTTTTGATCTGAACAAAATGTTGTTTGTCGATCATGTTCTTAGATTGATGGCTCGATCTATCTACGATGCTTCTCTTCTATCTTATCCTTTCCTTCCACTTAGAATGATCCAATATTTGTCAGGTATACGAGAATGGTGATCCAACAGCCACTGTCATTCTTCCTCCTGAGCTTTCTCACCTTATTCTCCACCTTCTATTCTTGCCATCAATGACAAGAACACTCTTCCTATAAACATGCCAACAATGTCCCCCTTTGGCATTGATGGCAACCCTGATATGTTTCATTATTGTGCTTAGACCTTCAACTGTAGCATCCAAACAACACCTTGTTCTCCCCCTTTGACATCGATGTCAAGGAAAATAGAGAGTGACTCTGTGATCCCCCTAATCAGATATACTAGGAGCACTCTCCCCCTGATCAAATAGATTATTTAGCTTGATAACGGGGTCACACCCAACTTCTGGCGTAGATACTCAAACTGAGATTTTGCAAGCAGTTTAGTGAAGATATCAACAATCTTATCTTTGGATGGAATATAATGCAAAGAAACAACAGCGTTGGTCACCTGTTCACTCAAGAAGTGATACTTGATGGGTATATTCTTGGTATTGGAGTGAAATAAAGGATTATTTGACACACTAATTGCACTAGTATTAGCACAATGAATTGGGATAGGTGCAGTATATTTTACCTCCAAGTTTGCAAGGGTATGAATCATCCACAATACTTGGGTACAACAAGTGGCAGCTGCAATGTATTCAACTTCTGTAGTTGATAAGGAAATGGGACCTTTGTTCTTTCTCAACCATGCTACAAGGGAATCTCCTAAGAAGAATGGACTTCCACTTGTGCTTTTCCTTTCATCCATGCAGTTAGCCCAATCAACATATGAATAGACTGATAGTTGACAATTATGATTCCTAGGATACCATATGCCATAGTTCAGTGTTCCTTTCAAGTATCTGAATATTCTTTTGACAGCTAACAGATGACTCTATTTAGGTGCAGCCTGATACCTTCCTACCATTCCAACATCATGCATTATGTCTAGATGGGATGATGTGATGTACAATAGGTTTCCTATAATATACCTATATGAACTCTGATCAACATCAGGTGAATCATCATCCTTGCTTAACTTGCATCCAATGACCATAGGTGTGCTCATAGGTGTAGAATCTTCCATTTGAAACCTTTTCAAAATTTCTCTTAGATATTTCTCCTAAGAAAGAAATATTCCTTCATACCTATGACTAATATGTAGACCAAAAAACAATGATAGTTCCCCTATCATAGACATTTCAAATTCATACTGCATGGCAGAGGAAAACCATTGTACCAATGAAGCATTATTGATTATGAAGATGATGTCATCTACATAGACCAACATAATGAGAAAATCATTACCCTCTGTTTTGATATATAGATTGTTTTCAATTGTTCCTCTCTTGAACACTTTGTCTTGAAGACACTTATCCAGTCTGTAATACTAGGCACGAGGAGCTTGTTTCAACCCATATAAGGATTTCTTCAGCTTGCAGACAAAGTTATGGTTATCTGATAGTTGGAAACCCTTTGGTTGTTCTATATAGACTTCTTCTTTTAGATATCCAATTAGAAAAGTCAAATTGACATCCATTTGATAGACTTTAAACTGTTTATGAGACACATAGGCAAGAAACATTCTAATATATTTTAATCTTGCTATGAGCACACATGTTTCATCAAAATCCAGTCCTTATATTTGAGCATATTCTTTGCAGACCAATCTAGCCTTATTTCTTACAATATTTCCTTGCTCATTCATCTTGTTTTTGTAGACCCATTTGGATCCTATTACATTTTTATTTTTTGGCCTAGGAACGAGTTCCCAAGTGTCATTCTTTTCAATCTGGTCAAGTTTCTCATTCATTGATTTTAACCAATTTATGTCTTTACTGGCTTCATTAAAGTTTTTAGGTTCCACCATGGATATGAAGGATATATGTGATTGCTCGGTGTCTTTGATTATGCTTCTCTTGGTTTGTTCACCTTTGTCTTTCTCACCAATTATCTGACTTTCAGATGATTCTTTTAAGGAATTCTGGAGGAAGGATTTGATGTTGATTGTTGTCCTGACTCTTCTTGTCTGGGTGTCTCTTCTCCACCTAATTCATCATCTTCTTGTGACTCTGAGATTTTTTGTTCTTTATCTTCATTATTCTCATCATATTTTTCATCTAGCTTAGTGCTTATTCTGTGTTGATCTTTTACAGGAGCATCTTCGTCAATTCGAACATCAATATAGTCTACTAATTTATGCATTTTTTTTTAAAGTATCTGTATCCTTTACTGTTCGTTGCATATCCTAAGAAGATACCTTCATCATCTCTACTATCAAATTTTCTCAGATTATCATCATTATTCTTGATGTAGCATTTACTTCCAAATACTTTGAAGTGCTTGATTGATGCAGGTCAACCAAACCAAAACTCATATGGAGTTTTATCACTGTTCATCCTTAGATTCACTTTGTTTAGAATATGAACAACCTCCACCCAGAAGGTTTGTGAAATGTCCCTTTCACTCATCATAACCCTTTCCATCTGTTGAACTGGTCTATTTTGGCATTCTACAACTCCATTTTTTTAGGAGTACTTGGAATAGTATATTCTCTTTTAATTCCATGTCTATCACATAATTCTTTGGAATCTCTTGATAGAAATTCTCCTCCCCTATTTGAGAAAATTGCCTTTAACTTCCTTCCTGTCTGATTCTCAGCTAACACCTTAAACTTTTTGAACTTATCAAATGCATCATATTTTTCTCTCGAAAAGGAAACCCATGTAATTTTGGAGAAGTCATCAATGACTAGCATAAAGTAACTTTCTCTTCCAGTTCCTTTCTTTTGCGATGGTCCACACAGATCCATATGAACAATTTGAAGTGGTTTCTCTGAATATGTGAAACTCTTTGATTTGAATTGAGCACGAGTCAGCTTCCCCATTTGACAGGATTCACATATAGAGTTATTAGGCTTAGATTCATTATTCAGTTTGACAATATAATAAAAATTTAGGTGTCCAAGCCTTATGTGCCATAACCAACTTTCATCAAGTTTTCTTGAATGACATTTCTCCTTATCTTCCTTCAGAACATATACATTTTTTTAAGTTCTAACCCCTTTTGCAATCATCTCTCCTGTGTTTATTGTCTTTATTTTACAATTCTTGGAAGTGAAAGTGACTTCACATCCTTTGATACATATCTAAATGACACTAAGAAGATTATGCTTTAAATCATCAACAAATAATACATCTTGAGCTTGTTAGAAAAATAGGACCGCGAAGCAATAAAATAAAACAAATGCAGAAACAAAACACATAACACACACAATACAAGAGAGACATAGATTTACGTGGTTCACCCAGTGTGGGATACGTCCACCAGAGAAATTTCTAGGTCCTTCCTTTATTATTATCCAGCAAATGAAGGGATACAACCTACAACAAAACCCATTGTAACTTCCTCTTCTTTCTCTCACAATATCCTCTCTCAGAATACAATATTCACCATCATCCATAGCCACAATATATTTCCCTCATAAAAGAGGGTTGCCTTCTAGGGAAAAAAACCCTAACATAATCTCTACCATTAGATCTGTGACCTTATAATGAACGGTCCAGATTTACAATGAAATTACAATATTCTTTTACAAGGAAATTTTTGCTTTAGGGGATTCGCCCCCAAAACCCCATCGGGGGACGCTTCCCCTGAACCCCCGCTGGGGGCCCGCTTGCCCCCAGACCCCGCAGAGGGGTACCCCCCTCTACACTCCCCCACATAGAAGAGTGTACATACTTCTGGGGTGTAAATAATTCATGGGGTATAAACATGGCTGAAAGCAAGGACCTCCGAATCGGGAAGATAATCAGGCTTCACAACCAACAATCTCCCACTTCGAGACTAATCTCAACAACTCCACCGCTGTTGTATATGTTGGACTCTGAACCTTCTTGGACCTGGCAAATTTCTCATCTTCATCTTCATTCTTAAAGATCAACTGAAACTAAGCAAGAACTCAGTTTCTCCCTGGTTACTCCCTTTGTTAACATGTCTGCAGGATTCTGGCTAGTGTGTATCTTTTCCAGCTTCAATTGTCCATCTTCCAAGGTAGATCGTATGAAGTGGTACCTCAACTGTATATGATTAGTCTTCGAATGGAAGGCTGAGTTCTTTGCAAGGTGAATGGCACTCTGACTGTCATAGTACAACCTATTGTTCTCCTGCTTCTTTCCCAATTCCTCCATAAACCTTTGTAACCAAATCATCTCTTTACTAGGCTCTGTAGTAGCAACATACTCTGCCTCTATTGTTGAAAGTGCAACAACCTTTTGCAATTTCAAAATCCAACTTACTGGTGTTCCACCTATAGTAAAAACATACCCTGTGGTGCTCCTCCTATTGTCTTTATCACCTGCCATATCTGAATCAACATATCCCTGTAGAAAAGTGTCTGAACCTCCAAAACGCAATGCATGTGTAGTAGTACCTGTCAAATACCTAAGAATCCACTTTATTGCCTCCCAATGTTCTTTACCTAGATTTTTCATATACCTGCTCACAACTCCCACTGCATGTGCAATATTTGATCTTGTGCAAACCATTGCATACATCAAGCTACCAATTGTTGATGAATATGGGACCCTGGACATGTATTCTATCTCCTCCTGCGTCTTGGGACACATTTCCTTAGTTAATTTGAAATGGTTGGCCAAAGGTGTACTAACTGGTTTTGCATTTTGCATTCTAAACCTCTCCAACACCTTTTCTGTGTACTCACTCTAAGACAATGTCAGTTTGCGATTTTTCCTGTCTCTTGTTATTCTCATACCAAGGATTTTCTTTGCAGCACCCAAATCCTTCATCGCAAATGAATTGGTTAATTTCTTCTTGAGCACATTTATATCCTTCATATTAGACCCTGCAACAAG
>WSFP011410667.1:0-24659 GCA_009831015.1 Picea engelmannii
GTATGTACTCACATATGTTTAAATGGTTAATCTTTAAAAGGGTATTTGTAGGAAAAGGGATCTCTTGCCATAGATTCAGAAGGATCTCAAAATCCAACACATTCATAGGAATAATGCAACCCGGGTTTGATTATTCTAATATGCATCTATTTGTTATGACATTATTTTGATCTAGGTTTCATGTTGAAGCAATGACCATCATACTAACCTTTGGTCAAAATTAAAGTCAAGGTATTAGATGGATTAAAGTTGAGATCATAGAATTTATTCTCTAACCCAACCTTCTGTCAAGATAAGCATATTGTCTTAGTACAGAGGATAGGTGAAGAAATCACTCGCCATCTTAAGTGAAGGAGACTTGGAAGAAAACAACACACTCATTCTTAAGGACAAGAGTCCGGGTTCCAGGTTTGATTAATTAAGTTGATAAGATTCAAAGTTGTACATGACAAAGTTGATAACTACCCCATTACAAGCAAACACAATAGTCGAGGTAACAATCTTTGAAAAGTATTATACTTGGTAGCAAGTGAGCATATTGAGATAAATGCTTAATGTAACAGATACAACTAACATCTCCTCTAGGAGAAAATTCTTGTGTTGATTCCAGGTTACCATGAAGAAATGTTTGATCACAACACTAGAAGAGTGTTGACCTCATTCTGTATTGTATTTATTACTTTTTATCTTTCCTTCAAGACAGGTCACAAGTGATAGCTCTAAAGGAGCCACTATGATGATCATTCTTGTTATTGTTTTATGTACTATTATCAAAAGAGTATTATTCTTGCTTGTTGTTTTGTTGGCCTTGTTTCAAGTCACAAGTGATAACCTTGAGGAAGCTATAGTGAAGGTTGCAGAGGGAAACATATTAGATGAGATACGAATCAGACTATGTACATGACCAAATACACTCATGTACCAAAGAAGATGAAGAAGAAGATATCTTTTGAGATTCAGAGTATCTCATATGAAGATTGATTGAAAGGAGTAGAAGGCTACAAAGATGACCGAACATTAGAACAAGAACTCACAACAAAATTGTTCAAAGGTTAATAAAGCAATTTTGATGGGAAGAAGAACTCAACTCTGTCTTTCATATTTAGACTTGGTATTTAACACCAAGTATACCTTGTAAGAGATGATGAAGTCCTTGTAGACTCAGAAGAAATTGAGAGTAAGCCTGGTCTCAGAAAGGATCATACGAAAAGACAACTTCTAGGACTGGGAGACAGATGCCCTAAGAACACTAGATCGTAGCTTCATAAACTTCTAGGAGATATGAAATCTCCTGGGAAGATTCTCTTGGTTTAGTAGCAAAGAAGGAAACCAGTCAGAAAGACTAGGATATGGATTCTTTCGTGAGAATGGAAGAGAAGTCAATATTGACTTCCAAGATTGTTCTATACAGATCAAACATGTTGCAGATGTACAAAGATTGATGTGTGTCTAAAGGATTCTCCCAGCAAGAGGGAGAAAACTATGACGAGACACTTACTCCAATAATTGAAGAAATAGTTCCAATATTTATGAAGACAACTAGAACAACCATGATTCATATATAGTACGAGATGCAGGGGGAGAAATCCCCATATTTAAAATTGAGTAGCAGTTGGTGCATTACATTAGTTGGGTCATGGAGACATGACTACAATGAAAGATAAGAGTTACCTCCATGAAAGAAGAAGAGCTACCTTTAGTATCAAGTTATTGAGCCACTCTTAGTTTCAGATGAAGTTGTTGTCGTGATAGAATAAGAGGAGTTACTCACAAATTTCAACAGTCACAATGAGAATGAAGCAACCATTCTCAGCTTCAGTGTAGTTGCAGGTGTAGAGTCCCATATTCTAGAAGGAATAGTTACAGAGAGAGTAGAGGACATAATCCCAGACAGTGAGGCAGATAGTGCTTTGCAGAAAGCACATAGAGCTAGCACATTATTGTGCAGATTAAGTTGTAGTTGAGCAAGTATACCATATTGGTACAATGTAATGAGAAAATTTCATTTGAAGATTGATGATAGAAAGACTCATGTCTTCCAGTTGAAGGAATCTTTGTACATGTTGAAGCAAGCTCCTAGAGATTGATATAGCATGATGTACAATTTCCTGAAGAGCTTGGGGTTTACCAAGAGTAAAGTTGGTTCTAACATTTATCTCAAGGTTATAAATGACGAGCCAATAATGTTACTACTATATGTAGATGATGTGTTCTTGAAAAGATGAAGAAAATATCATCACAAATTGCAGAAGAAGCTCGCTACAGAGTTTGATGGAAGACCTAAATGCATTATCTCTTAGGTCTTGAAGTTTGGCAGAGCATAGAGAAGATATTCCTTAACCAAGGGAAGTATGCAGTAAAAATGAAGAGGTTTGACATGTTGAAATGTAAATCCATGAACTCGCCCATGGAAACGAAGTTGAAGCTCCTGGTAGATACCCTGTCAGAATTGGTTGATGCTACTTTGTATAGGCAGATTATTGGTTCACTGATGTATCTGACAAATACTAGGCTAGATATATGTTTTTCCTTGAGTCAGTATCTGGTAGAGCCCATACATGTTCACATTGTTGCTGCAAAACATATGATGAGATACCTTAAGGGTACGTTGGATTTTGGTCTCTATTATACTAGAGATCATGACTTCAGACTGAGTGGTCACACCGATTCAGATTAAGCTGGAAGTACTTATGATAAAAAAAATAAAAAAGAGCACTTTAGGATGTTGTTTCAGTCTGGAGTCAGCCATGACTTCATGGCAGAGTAGGGAGAAATTCAACATTTCTCCGAGCATGACAGAAGCGGAATACATTGTTGCATGTTCCGCCAGTTGTGAAGCCAATCACTTCGAATGTTGTTGACAGATCTATTTGATCCGGTGATGGAAGCCACCGTGATTGTATGTGATAACAGAGTTGTATAAAGATGATGGAGAACCATGTGTTCCATGATGAGTCGAAGCACATAGAGATCCGGTATCACTTCATTCATTATATGTTGCAGAGAGAAGCCATAAAGGTCCAATATGTTAGCAGAGATGAACAAGTTGTTGATGTGTTGACCAAGCCTCTATCTCGTGTAAAGTTTAAGCACTTTCGAGATAAGCTTGGTGTAGTCCGTAAGTACTTCCCTCGAAAGGGGGAGTAGTGTTGTGATGACAACCCCATGATGATGATGTGCCATCCGAGTGTTGTGATGCCATCCTTGTGTTGATGATGTGCCAACCTAGTGTTGTGATGCCAACCTTGTGTTGATGATGTGCCATCCTAGTGCTGTGATGATGTGCCAACCTAGTGCTGTGATGACGTGCCAGTCGAATGTTGTGACGCCAGCCTTGTGTTGATGATGTGTCAGCCTAGTGCTATGATGTCAGCCTTGTGTTGATGATGTGCCAGCCTAGTGTTGTGATGATGTGCCAGCCTAGTGTTGTGATGATGTGCCAACCTAGTGTTGTGATGATGTGCCAGCCTAGTATTGTGATGCCAACCTCGTGTTGATGATGTGTCAGCCTAGTGCTGTGATGAGATGCCAGTCTAGTGTTGTGATGATGTACCAACCTTGTGTTGTGATGATGTACCAGCCCCGTGTTGTGATGATATGTCAGCCTAGTGCTGTGATGATGTGTGCTAGCCTCATGCTGTGATGTCAACTTCATGCTGATGATGTTGTGTTTCCAGTCTTGTACTATGATGCCAACTTCATGTTGATGATATTGTAAAGCTAGCTTCATGCTGTGACGCCATCTTCATGCTGAATATTCTCAACCTAGTGTTGATGTTGATGATGGTCCAACCTTTGTGTTGTGTTGTTGCTGATGTTGATGATACTCCAGCCTTTTTGTTGTGTTGTTGCTGATGTTGATGATACTCCAAAATTTGTGTTGTGCTGTTGTTGATGTTGATGATGCTCCAGCCTTTGTGTTGTGATATTGTTGTTGTTGATGTTGTATCAACCTTGTGTTGTTATTAAATATGATGATGATAATGCCACTTCATCTTCTTGCTGAAGATGATGATGATGATAATGCCACTTCATCTTCTTGCTGAAGATGATGATGATGATGTTGTTTCAGCCTCCATGCTGAAAATGACGAGGTTACTTTAGCCTCATTCTAAAGAATATGATGATGTTACTTTAGCCTCATGCTGATGAGAATGATGATGCTACTCCAACTCCATGCTATGAATGATGACGATGAGAAAAATTTCCGATGATTTAAAGATACACCAGTCAGTGTTCCAATATGTTGTTGATGATGTTTCCCTCTCTCTCGCCCGATGTTGTTGTAGAATACCCTTATTGTTAAAGGGGGGTGTTGAAATATTGTAACTGCAAAGAGTATTCTATTTTATTATTGATGTATTATTCATTAGATCAATCCCCTTTTGTGGATTGATCATGTCGGGCATTGTAAATGACAAAATCCCCTTTTGTGGATTGGTCAAACCCTAATTGTAATATGCATAATGAGAATTCGGCCCCTAGAATTAATTAAAGTGGTTATAACCACCCAGAAGGAGAATTCAGCCTTGCCAGTGAAAAGACACGTCCTTTCAACACCTGTCAGATTGTATAAATAAAGGAGGCTAGCACCTCATTTGTTCACTCACTCGCTTGTTCATAAGAGGACAAGTTTGGAGCTGCAGTTGGGGAAAAAGGAAGAGAGAGAGAGGGGCGCATTCTTGGGAGAGGAATTTCTGTAGTTTTTGGTTTATTCTCTTGGCATTGTATTGGCTATCTATATTAAGGAAGTTTTTTCTGGGTTTTCTCCCCCATGAGGGTTTCCTAGGATAAATGATGTGTCTCTTGTGTTTGTGTATTTCTCAATGATCCTATCTATGCTATGGTTTTCTAGTGAATTGAAAAGAAACCTTAATAATATTGATGGTGAATATATTGTATGGATAGTATGTTTATCAAGTATGAGGTTAGAGAGGATTGTATCTGTCATCTTTTAGCTTTCTCCCATAAACTTACGTCTTTGCAATCCACTTTGGGTGAGGCATTCCCTATTTTCATGGATTGATATATTGGTGCTAGATTACATCCCCTTTGTTGGACAAATTTGTGGACCTTAGTCTACTAATTCAAGACAACAAATGGTTTAATTACCAATACCTAACAATGAAAATGGGGATATTGTGACAAAATGACAAAGATGCTTACAAAGAAAGATATTTATGATTGTTTCTATGAATAATTTGTTATTTTCACTAGACAAAATTCCCCTTGGCTTAGATGGACCCTATAATAATTTAAAGATTTTAAGTTGTTGAGTAATCTCTATGAGACAATTTGGTTCAAGTTTCCTGTGAGTCTACTTGGATGGCTACAAAGGAACAAGGAGAACAATATGTATCGATAGTGGTGAGAAGGGAAGAACATAACTCGAAATGCCCAAAACCTAGTCATGTTATAGAGTTATGATGACCTTTCAACAAGGGTTGTAAACTTTTGGGTAAAGTGTACATTAGAAGCCTATATAAAAGATTTTGTAGTAGAACAATGTAAATTCCACTTCCAAGTTAAGGAACAATTCTTGAGATAACCAAGGGGAAAACTAATGAAGGAGCTTCCTACCTAAGTAAAGATGAATCTAGTAGAGGAAGAGATATTACCATTTACCGTGACAAATATGGAAGTGTAATCCTAGCGCTAAGGGTTGGAGTGGAGAAATGATAGTAACGATGAAGACCTAAAGGAGGGGGAGTTATAAACTCGAGCCCAATATAGAGCGGAAGGTGTGCTGAGATAACCAATTGATGGTGGCTAGGATGGATGAGAGAAATTTGTGAACGTGAGGAGCATTGTGAAATGAGATAGGCAATTAAAACACCAAGGAGTATTGACTAAAAGAATTGGAAAAGTTAAGGAAAATAGGAGAAAAATCTTGTGGGTGGTTAAGAGAGAAGGGGTTGTTGATAGAGGATAAATACCCCATTGAAAAAATGGAGAGTGGAGGGACATCTATGGGATGAGGGACAAAATGGAGGAGCCCCAAGGGTTGAATCATGAGTACATATTGATGGGATAGAAACACTACAACACAATTATATGCTCAATGACACCCCTTATGAACCAACCATATGTCATATATAATTATTAATTAATGGAAGTGGAGGACTTTCCATAATTTACATGAAACCATTTAAATACAATACATTATAATGAGTAGTCACAAGGAGATTGTTCTCAATGATACATTTTAACAATGATTTTTGGGAGGTTCATCGTAAATATATATTTCAATAGTGGTCTGATAATGACCATCATTAAATATTCAAAATAAAAAATAAATAATAAAAAATAAAAACTTTCGTAAATTTTTTCATACCAAAACTAAAACAAGGAGAAGTCATTTCCCTAACATGCCAAGGGCTGGCTTCATCCGGATTATTTTCGGCACGAAATGAGAGCGGAGATATAACAAAGAAACGCACAAAGATATCATAGATATTCAATAATATAACAGAAATGTATCAGAGATGCAACCATAAACACAGATATACAGTAATACACGATTTCTATTAGTGAAAGAAATGTACAGAGACTGTAAAAATACAGAGTGAAAGACTCGCTAGAATGGTGGCAGCTTATCTCTTAGAAGAGATGTGACGGCTACTCGCATTCGCAAGAAGATGATTACAATGAAGATCTGAAGGCATTTTTACAATAAACAGGAATGCCAAAATTCCTAGACATCCAAAAACCTAACCCTAGGAGATGAAGCACCAAAAGTCATGTGGGCCCCGTTTGGGAAGTTAGTACATCAACTTCCCGGGGTCGTAACTTTTGCATACGATCTTCGTTTTAGGCGTATGATATCTCATTGGAAAGGTATCATCGAGGAGATTCATTTTGGGGGCTCAATCATACTTTTGGATATCATTCAAAAACTTGATCTCAAAAAACCTTCATTTGGGCCCTCAAAATGGCCCCGGAAATCAAAAACTGCTAAAAATAGTAAATTGACAAATTTGCCAGAAAATTGTTTTGAGCTGATCAGAAAAGGTGGGTGGCCACCGATATCCACCTGGATCAATCCTCCCTTCTTAGGAAGAAATTTTCTCCATTGCATTGAGTTCCCTAGGGAGAGGGAAAATCGTTTGCTGAATCTGCATCTTGGTGAGCTGCTTTCCTTGCTGGAGACGTCGCGTTGCTCAGTTTGTGGAAGTTTGTCATGAACCTATTGAGGCTAAGGCTGTTCAAAAAGTTGGGATACAAGAGACAATGGTGTGCAGAAGGAATCTTTGCGCTTTGCTGCAACCTTGTCGACCTACTTCTGTTAGATAGAAGGTGCTTGGGGCGAAGTTGTAGTTGTTGCAATGTCCTTTTGTTCCCCTTTTGAATAGATTGTGAAGAAGCTAAATTTTGCAGTATGATATACTACCTCTCAACAATTTTTAGGTGGAATAGTAGTCAGAACTACCTCTGGTATTCTGTAGAGATGACCCCCCAAAGAAACAATGACACTGCGGGGTCGAGACTCATAAACAGCGTGGCACTTCCACATATATGGTTGGCCCAAGAGAACATCACAGATATCTAGTGGGGAAACATCACATAATACCTCATCCTTGAAGGGTTGGATTCCATATGACAATCGACATTGCTGGTGGACACAAAGATCTCGTCCTTGACGAAGCCACCCGATGTTGTATGGATGCAGGTGCGGTGTTGTCGATAATCCCAACTGTTTGATGACCTCTGTTGAGATGAGGTTCTTTTGGCTTCTGCTATAAACAATAAAATGCAGCGAGGTCCCCTTCACCCACATCTGTGAATGAAAAAGGTGCTCCCCCTCTTCAAGATTTGTTGGTTCTTCTAGTTGAATTGCTGTGGTCGTGACAATAACAGTGGGCTCTACGCTAATGAACTGTCCTTTACCAGTATTTTCATAATCAAATTTTGAATGAGGGTTCAACTCCTTTTCTTTGATCTCGGACACCAATGACTGTTTTGAGAGACATTCATCGGTGTTGTGCCAGGGGATTTTATGGAAATCACACCATTTTCCAGTGTCCTTCTTTGCCTTCCCGTGAACCTTCTTTTCATGTCGCTTGGACTGGTTTTCAGAAGATTATTTATTATGGACGTCTTTTTCATACTTTGGTTGTTGCGGATTTGCAAAACCAAAATCCTGTTTGTTCTGGTGCTTAAATTTCTACTCGATTTTAACAACATATCGATAGGCAACATCGAGTGATGAGATGTCCAGAAAATCCATTTCGGTTTGGATGTATCTGTGTAGAGCCCCATGGTATTTTAGAACCAAATGTCGTTCAAAGTCTTTGATACCCAACTTGGTGCGCAAGGTATGGAAGGTATTGGTAAATTTCGAAACTGCTTGGCCCCTCTATTGCCGCAATGTGGTCCATGTCATGTACTGATCCTCATAGTTTCCAATAGGGTAATATTGTTCCTTTACCACATCCACAAAAAAATCCCAAGTGGGACAACCCCATATATTTCAGACTCCTCTGTGGAACTCTGCTCCCAATAAGTTTCCCACCAATGTTTGACATGGGGGAGAGCTTTAAGGAGTGTGAAGGTGATCTTTTCTTTGTTGGAAAATTTGTGAACAGAGAAATAACCTTCTAGCAGATTTAACCATTTGTCTAGGGCTTCTGCATCTATCTGTCCTTCAAATATGAGAATATCAAAATTAACTTGTACCTTGAAATCCGAGGTGACTCCAAAGTGGTCTCTTGATGAAGATGCGCATGTTGCTATCGATAGGTGTTGAAAGATGTGGGAAAATTTCTCCATCATTTCGTCCCTCTGTCACGTGAGAGCTTGCTCAAGCAACAGACTGATAGGATCGTTTGCTCCATCATTTTTCTTTTCTTCTGCCATTGAGGGATTCTTGGGTGTGAGAGAGCAATTTTTGTCAAGAGAGACAATCTCGAGACCCAAATTTCTATACTCAAACCTCGTCGGGGACATGCACTAAAAAAAACAACCAAGAACAACCTGGCTCTGATACCACTGATCCAGATTATTTTCGGCACGAAATGAGAGCAGAGATATAACAAAGAAATGCACAAAGATATCGCAAATATTCAATAATATAACAGAAATGTATCAGAGATGCAACCATAAACACAGATATACAGTAATACACGATTTCTATTAATGAAATAAATGTACAAAGATTGTAAAAATACAGAGTGAAAGACTCCCTAGAGTGGTGGCAGCTTATCTCTGATAAGAGATGTGACGGCTACACTCATTCGCAAGAAGATGATTACAATGAGGATCTAGAGGCCTTTTTACAATAAATAGGAATGCCAAAATTCCAAAAACTTAACCCTAGGAGATGAAGCACCAAAAGTCATGTGGGCCCCGTTTGGGTAAGTTAGTACATCAACTTCCCGGGGTCGTAACTTTTGCATACAATCTCTGTTTTAGGGCTATGATAGCTCGTTGGAAAGGTATAGTTGATGAGATTCATTTTGGGGGATCAATCATGCCTTTATTTATCAATGAGAACCTAAATCTCAAAAAACCTTCATTTGGGCCCTCAAAATGGCCCCGGAAGTTAAAAACTGCTAAAAATAGTAAATTGCCAAATTTGCCAGAAAACTGTTTTGAGCCAGTCAGAAAAGGTGGGTGGTCACTGATATCCACCTAGATCAATCCTCCCTCCTTAGTAAGAAATGGTCTCAATTGTGTTAATTTCCCTAGGGAGAGGGAAAATCGTTTGCTGAATCTGCATCTTGGTGAGATGCTTGCCTTGCTGGAGACATCGCGCTACTCAGTTTGTGGAAGTCTGTCATGAACCTGTTGAGGCTAAGGTTGTTCAAAAAGTTGGGCTACAAGAGAGGACAGTGTGCAGAAGGAATATTTGTGCTTTGCTGCAACCTTTTCGACCTCCTTCTGTTGGATAGAAGGTGCTTGGGGCAAAGCTTTAGTGGTTCCAGTGTCCTTCTGTTCCCCTTTTGAATAGATTATGAAGAAGATGAATTTTGTAGTATGATATACTACCTTGCGACACTTTTTAGGTGGAACAGTAGTTAGAATTACCTCTGGTATTATGTAAAGATGACCCCCCATAGAAACAATGACACTGTGGGGTCGAGACTCATAAACAACATGGCACTTCCACATATATGGTTGACCCAAGAGAACATCACAGACATATAGTGGGGAACCATCACATAATACCTCATCCTTGAAGGGTTGGATGCCATATGACAATCGACATTGCTGGCTGATACAAAGATCTCATCCTTGGCAAAGCCACCCGATGTTGTATGGTTGCGGGTGTGGTGTTATCAACAATCCTAACTGCTTGACGACCTCTGCTGAGATGAGGTTCTTCTAGCTTCCACTATCAACAATAAAATGCAGTGGGGTCCCCTTCACCCACATCTGTGAATGAAAAGGCGCTCCCCCTCTATAGGATCTATTTGTTCTTCTGGTTGAATTGTTGCGGTCACGAAAATAGCAGTGGGGTATGTGTCAATGATTTGTCCTTTACCAGTATTTTTAGAATCGGATTCTGAATCAGGGTTCAGCTCCTTGTCTTTGATCTCGGCCACCAATGACTTTTTTGAGAGACGTTCATAGGTGTTGTGCTATGGGAATTTATGGAAATCGCACCATTTTTCGATGTCCCTCTTTGTCTTCCCGTGACCCTTCTTTTCATGTGGCTTGGACTGGTTTTCTGGAGAGACTGTTTGTTAGGGACGTCTTTGTCATACTTTGGTTGTTACAGATTTGCAGAACCAAAATCCCATTTTTTCTGGGGCTTAAACTTATGCTCGATTTTAACAACATATCGATAGGCAGCACTGAGTGATGAGATGTCCAGAAAATCTATTTCAGTTTGGATGTATCTGTGTAGAGCCCCACATTATTTTAGAACCAGATGTTGTTCAGAGTCTTTGATACCCAGCTTGGTGTGTAAGGTATGGAAGGTATTGGTGAACTACAGAACTTCTTGGCCCCTCTCTTGTCACGGTGTGGTCCATCTCATGTACTGGTCCTCATAGTTTCCATTAGGGTAATATTGTTCCTTTACCGCATCCACAAAAAAATCCCAAGTGGGATCGGCCCCATATATTTTAGACTCCTCTGTGGAACTCTGCTCCCAATAAGCTTTTCACCAATGTTTGACATGGGGGAGAGCTTTAAGGAGTGCGAAGGTGATCTTTTCTTTGTCAAAAAATTTGTGAACAAAGAAATAACCTTCTAGCAAATTTAGCCATTTGTCTAGGGCTTCTACATATATCTGTCCTTCAAATACAGGAATATCAAAATTAACTTGTACCTTGAAAGGCGAGGTGTCTCCAAAGTGGTCGCTTGATGAAGATGCCCATGTCGCTATCAACAGGCGTTGAAGGATGTGGGAAAAATTCTCCATCATTTCGTCGCTCTATCGCATGAGAGCTTGCTCAAGCAACAAACTAATAGGATCGTGTGCTTCGTCGTTTTGCTTTTCTTCCACCATTGAGGGTTTCTTGGGTGTGCGAGAGTGATTGTCCTCAAGAGAGACAAGCTCGCTACCCAACTTGCTATACTCAGACTTCGTTGGGGACATGCACTGAAAAAAACGACCAAGAACAACCTGGCTCTTATACCACTGATCCAGATTATTTTCTGCATGAAATGAGAGCGAAGATATAACAAAGAAATGCATAGATATATCACATATATTCAATAGTATAATAGAAATGTATCAGTGATGCAACCATAAACACATATATACAGTAATACATGATTTCTATTAATGAAATAAATGTACAGAGACTATAAAAATACAGAGTGAAAGACTCGCTAGAATGGTGGCAGCTTATCTCTGAGAAGAGATGTGAGGGATACTCACATTTGCAAGAAGATGATTACAATGAGGCTCTGAAGGAATTTTTACAATAAACAAGAATTCAAAAAGTCATAGACATCCAAAAACCTAACCCTAGGAGATGAAGCACCAAAAGTCATGTGGGTCGCGTTTGAGTAAGTTAGTACATCAACTTCCCGGGGTCGTAACTTTTGCATACGATCTCTATTTTAGGCATATGATAGCTCGTTGGAAAGGTATCAACGAGTAGATTCATTTTAGGGGCTCAATAATTCCCTAAAATATCATTGAGAACCTCGATCTCAAAAAAATTTCATTTGGGCCCTCAAAATGACCCCAGAAGTTAAAAACTGCTAAAAATAGTAAATTGCCAAATTTTCCAGAAAACTATTTTGAGCCAGTCGAAAAAGGTGGGTGGCCACTGATATCCACCTGGATCAATACCTCCTCCTTAGGAAGAAATGGTATCCATTGCGTTAAGTTCCCTAGGGAGAGGGAAAATCGTTTGCTGAATCTGCATCTTGGTGAGCTACTTGCCTTGCTGGAGACGTTGCGATGCTCAGTTTGTGGAAATTTGTCACGAACCTTGTCAACCTACTTCTATTGGATAAAAGGTTCTTGGGGAAAATCTGTAGTGGTTGTAGTGTCCTTTTGTTCCCCTTTTGAACAATCTTAATTTTGCAGTATGAGATACTACCTTGCGACACTTTTTAGGTGGAACAGTAGTCGGAACTACCTCTGGTATTTTGTAGAGATGACCCCCCAGAGAAACAATGATACTGCGAGGTCGAGACTCATAAACAACGTGGAGCTTCCACATATATGGTTGGCCCAAGAGAACATCTCAGAAATCTAGTGGGGCAACATCACATAATACCTCATCCTTGAAGGGTTGGATACCATATGAAAATCGACATTGTTGGCTAACACAAAGATCTCGTCCTTGGCAAAGCCACCCGATGTTGTATAGCTGCAGGTGTGGTGTTGTGGAAAATCCCAACTGTTTGATGACCTCTGCTGAGATGAGGTTCTTCTTTCTTCCGCTATCAACAATAAAATGCAGCAGGGTCCCCTTCACCCACATATGTGAATGAAAAAGTCACTCCCCCTCTTCAGGATGTGTTGGTTCTTCTGGTTGAATTGTTGCGGTCGCGACACTAGCAGTGGGGTATGCATAAATGATCTTTCCTTTACCAGTATTTTCAGAATCGGGGTTTGACTCATTGTCTTTGATCTCGGCCACCGATGACTATTTTGAGCGACATTCATCGGTGTTGTGCCAGGAGCTTTTATGGAAATCAAACCATTTTCCAGTGTCCTTCTTTGTCTTCCCTTGACCCTTCTTTTCATGTGGCTTGGACTGGTTTTCAGGAGACTGTTTCTTAGGGATGTCTTTGTCATACTTTGGTTGTTGTGGATTTGTAGAACCAAAATCCCATTTGTTCTGGTGCTTTAATTTTTTCTCGATTTTAACAACATATCAACAGGAAACACTGAGTGATGAGATGTCCAGAAAATCAATTTCAGTTTGGATGTATCTGTGTAGAGCCCCACAATATTTTCGAACCAAATGTCGTTCAGAGGATTTGATAACCATCTTGGTGTGCAAGTTATGGAAGGTATTGGTGAACTACGGAACTACTTGGCCCCTCTCTTGCTGCAATGTGGTCAATCTCATGTACTGGTCCTCATAGTTTCCAATAGGGTAATATTGTTCCTTTACCGCATCCAAAAAAAAATCCCAAGTAGGATCGGCCCCATATATTTCAGACTCCTCTCTGGAACTCTACTCCTAATAATTTTCCCACCATTTTTTGACATGGGGAAGAGATTTAAGGAGTGCGAAGGTGATCTTTTCTTTGTTGGAAAATTTGTGAACAGAGAAATAACCTTCTAGTAGATTTAACCATTTGTCTAGGGCTTCTGCATCTATCTGTCCTTCAAATACAGGAATATCAAAATTAACTTGTACCTTGAAAGGCGAGGTGCCTCCAAAGTGGCCTCTTGATGAAGATGTGTCTATTGCTATCGGTAGGCGTTGAAGGATGTCAGAAAAATTCTCCATCATTTCGTCCCTCTGATGTGTGAGAGCTTGCTCAACCACCAGACTGATAGGATCATATGCTCTGTCGTTTTTCTTTTCTTCCACCATTGAGGGTTTCTTGGGTGTGAGAGAGCGATTTTACTCAAGAGAGACAAGCTCGAGACCCAACTTTCTATACTCAGACCTCATTGAGGACATGCACTGAAAAAAAATGACCAAAAACAACTTGCCTCTGATACCACTGATCCAGATTATTTTTGGCATGAAATGAGAGCGGAGATATAACAAAGAAATGCACAGAGATATCGCAAATATTCAATAATATAACAAAAATGTATCAGATATGCAACCATAAACACATGTATACAGTGATACACGATTTCTATTAATGAAATAAATGTATAGAGACTATAAAAATACAGAGTGAAAGACTCGCTAGAATGGTGGCAGCTTATCTCTGAGAAGAGATGTGATGGCTACTCGCATCCACAAGAAGATGATTACAATGAGGCTCTAAAGGCATTTTTACAATAAACAAGAATTCCAAAATTCCTAGACATCCAAAAACCTAACCCTAGGAGATGAAGCACCAAAAGTCATGTGGGCCCCGTTTGGGTAAGTTAGTACATCAACTTCCCCGGGTCGTAACATTTTCATATGATCTCCGTTTTAGGCGTATGATAGCTCGTTGGAAAGGTATCATTGAGGAGATTCAATTTGGGGGCTTAATCATGCCTTTGACTAACATAGAGAACCTCGATCTCGAAAAACCTTCATTTGGGCCCTCAAAATGGCCCCAGAAGTTAAAAATTGCTAAAAATAGTAAATTGCCAAATTTGATAGAAAATTGTTTTGAGCCAGTCGGAAAAGGTGGGTGGCAACCGATATCCACCTGGATCAATCCTCCCTCCTTAGGAACCAATGGTCTCCATTGCGTTGAGTTCCTTGGGGAGAGAGAAAATCGTTTGCTGAATCTACATCTTGGTGAGTTGCTTGCCTTGCTGGAGACGTCGTGCTGCTCAGTTTGTTGAAGTCTGTCACGAACCTGTTGAGGCTGAGGTTGTTCAACAAGTTGGGCTACAAGAGAGGACAGTGTGCAGAAGGAATATTTTTTCTTTGCTGCAACCTTGTCGACCTGCTTCTGTTGGATAGAAGGTGCTTGGGGCAAATCTATAGTGGTTGCAGTGTCCTTCTGTTCCCCTTTTGAACAGATTGTGAAGAAGCTGAATTTTGCAGTATGAGATACTAACTTGTGACACTTTTTAGGTGGAACAGTAGTCAGAACTACCTTTGGTATTCTATAGAGATGACACCCGAGAGAAACAATGACACTGTGGGGTCAAGACTCATAAACAACGTGGCACTTCCATATATATGGTTTTCCCAAGAGAACATCACAGACATTTAGTGGGGCAACATCACATAATACCTCATCCTTGAAGGGTTGGATGCCATATGACAATTGACATTGTTGGCTGACACAAAGATCTTGTCCTTGGCGAAGCCACCCGATGTTGTATGGTTGCGGGTGTGGTGTTGTTGACAATCCCAACTGTTTGACGACCTCTGTTGAGATGAGGTTCTTCTGGATTCTTCTACCAACAATAAAATGCAGTCGGGTCCCCTTCACCCACATCTATGAATGAAAAAGGTGCTCCCCCTCTCCAGGATCTATTGGTTCTTCTGGTTGAATATTTGCGGTCACGACAATAGCAGTGGGGTCTGCATCAATGATCTGTCATTTACTAATATTTTCAGAATCAGATTTTGAATCAGGGTTCGGCTCCTTGTCTTTGATCTCGTCCATCAATGACTGTTTTGAGCGACATTCATCGATGTTGTGCCACAGGAGTTTATGGAAATCACACCATTTTCCAGTGTCCTTCTTTGTCTTACCGTGTCCCTTCTTTTCATGTGGCTTGGACTGGTTTTCAGGAGACTATTTGTTAGGGACGTCTTTGTCATAATTTGGTTGTTGTGGATTTGCAGAACCAAAATCCTGTTTGTTTCGGTGCTTAAATTTATGCTCGATTTTAACAACATATCGATTGGCAGCACCGAGTGATGAGATGTCCAGAAAATCTATTTTAGTTTGGATGTATCTGTGTAGATCCCCACGGTATTTTAGAACCAAATGTCATTTGGAGTCTTTGATACACAGCTTGGTGTGCAAGGTATGGAAGGTATTGGTGAACTCCAGGACTGCTTGGCTCGTCTATTGCCATAGTCTGATCCATCTCATGTATTGGTCCTCATAGTTGCCAATAGGGTAATATTGTTCCTTTACCACATCCACAAAAAAATCCTAAGTGGGAATGACCTCATATATTTCAGACTTCTCTGTGGAACTCTTATCCCAATAAGTTTCCCACCAATGTTTGACATGGGGGAGAGCTTTAAGGAGTGTGAAGGTGATCTTTTCTTTGTCGGAAAATTTTTGAATAGAGAAATAACCTTCTAGCAGATTTAACCATTTGTCTAGGGCTTATGCATCTATCTGTCCTTCAAATACAGGAATATCAAAATTAACTTGTACCTTGAAAGGCGAGGTGCCTCCAAAGTGGTTGTTTGATGAAGATGTGCCTGTTAATATCGGCAGGTGTTGAAGGATGTGGGAAAAATTCTCCATCATTTCGTCCCTCTGTCGCGTGAGAGCTTCCTCAAGCAACAAACTGATAGGATCGTCTGCTCCGTTGTTTTTCTTTTCTTCCACCATTGAGGGTTTCTTGGGTGTGTGAGAGTGATTGTCCTAAAGAGAGACAATATTGAGACCCAACTTGCTATACTCAGACTTGGTCGAGGACATGCACTGGAAAAAATGACCAAGAACAACCTCGCTCTGATACCACTGATCCAGATTATTTTCGACACGAAATGAGAGCAGAGATATAACAAAGAAATGCACAGAGATATTGTAAATATTCAATAATATAACAAAAATGTATCAGATATGCAACCATAAACACATGTATACAGTAATACATGATTACTATTAATGAAATAAATGTACAGAGACTGTAAAAATACAGAGTGAAATACTCGCTAGAATGGTGGCATGTTATCTTTGAGAAGAGATGTGGCGACTACTCGCATTCGCAAGAAGATGATTACAATGAGGCTCTGAAGGACTTTTTACAATAAACAAGAATGCCAAAATTCCTAGACATCCAAAAACCTAAAACTAGGAAATGAAGTGCCAAAAGTCATGTGGGCCGTGTTTGAGTAAGTTAGTTCATCAACTTCTCGAGGTCGTAACTTTTGCATACGATCTCCGTTTTAGGTGTATGATAGCTCGTTGGAAAGGTATAATCGAGAAGATTCATTTCGGGGGCTCAATAATGCATTAATATATCATTGAGAATATATATCTCAAAAAACCTTCATTTTGGCCCTCAAAATGGCCTCGGAAGTTAAAAACTACTAAAAATAGTAAATTGCCAAATTTGCCAGAAAATTGTTTTGAGCCAGTCGGAAAAGATGGGTGGCCACCGATATCCACCTGGATCAATCCTCCCTCCTTAGGAATAAATGGTCTCCATTGCATTGAGTTCCCTGGGGAGAGGGAAAATCGTTTCCTGAATCTGCAGCTTGGTGAGCTGCTTGCCTTGCTGGAGACGTCGCACTGCTCAGTTTGTTGAAGTATGTCACTAGCCTATTGAAGATGAGGGTGTTCAACAAGACAAACTACAAGAGATGACGGTGTGTAGAAGGAATATTTGCACTTTGTTGCAACCTTTTCGACCTGCTTCTATTGGATAGAAGGTGCTTGGGGCGAAGCTGTAGTGGTTGCAGTGTCCTTCTGTTCTCCTTTTGAACAGATTGTGAAGAAGCTGAATTTTGCAGTATGAGATACTACCTTGCGACACATTTTAGGTGGAACAGTAGTTGGAACTACCTCTAGTATTCTATAGAGATGACCCCCCAGAGAAACAATGACATTGCAGGGTAGAGACTCATAAACAGCGTGGCGCTTCCACATATATGGTTGGCCCAAGAGAACATCATAGACATCTAGTGGGGAAACATCACATAATAACTCATCCTTGAAGGGTTGGATGCCATATGACAATTGGCATTGCTGGCTGGCACGAAGATCTCGTCCTTGGTGTAGCCACCCTATGTTGTATGGCTGTGAGTGTGGTGTTGTCGACAATCCCAACTATTTGATGACCTCTGCTGAGATGAGGTTCTTCTAGCTTCTACTATCAACAATAAAATGTAGCGGGGTCCCCTTCAGCCACATCTGTGAATGAAAAAGGTGCTCCCCCTCTTCATGATTTGTTGGTTCTTCTGGTTGAATTGTTGCAGTCGCGATAATAGCAGTGGAGTCTGTGTCAATGATATGTCCTTTACCAGTATTTTCAGAATCAAATTCAGAATCAGGGTTCAGATCCTTGTCTTTTATCTCGGCCACCAATGACTCTTTTGAGCGACATTCATCGGTGTTGTGCAAGGGGATTTTATTGAAATCACACCATTTTCTGGTGTCCTTCTTTGTCTTCCCATGAGCCTTCTTTTCATATGGCTTGGACTGGTTTTCGGGAGACTGTTTGTTAGGGATATCTTTATCATACTTTGGTTGTTACGGATTTGCATAACCACAATCCCGTTTGTTTTGATGCTTAAATTTCTTCTCGATTTTAACAGCATATCGATAGGCAACACCGAGTGATGAGATGTCCATAAAATCCATTTCAGTTTGGATGTATCTGTGTAGAGCCCCCCGGTATTTTAGAACCAAATTTCATTCAAAGTATTTGATACCCAGCTTGGTGCACATGGTATGGAAGGTATTGGTGAACTCTAGAACTCCTTGGCCCCTTACTTGCCGCAGTGTGGTCCATATCATGTACTAGTCCTCATAGTTTCCAATAGGGTAATATTGTTCCTTTACCGCATCCACAAAAAAATCCCAAGCGGGATTGGCCCCATCTATTTCAGACTCCTCTATGGAAATCTACTCCCAATAACTTTCCCACCAATGTTTGACATGGGGGAGATCTTTAAGGAGTGCGGAGGTGATATTTTCTTTGTCAAAAAATTTGTGAACAAAGAAATAACCTTTTAGCAGATTTAACCATTTTTCTAGGGCTTCTACATCTATCTGTCCTTCAAATACAAGAATATGAAAATTTACTTGTACCTTGAAAGGCGAGGTGCCTCCAAAGTGGCCTCTTGATGAAGATGCACATGTTTCTATCGGCAAGCGTTGAAGGATGTGGGAAAAATTCTCCGTCATTTAGTCCCTCTGTCACGTGAGAGCTTACTCAAGCAACAGACTCATAAGATCAGTTGCTCCATCATTTTTATTTTCTTCCACCATTGAAGGTTTCTTGGGTGTGCGAGAAGGATTTTCCTCAAGAGATACAAGCTCAATATCCAACTTTCTATAGTCATACCTCGTCGGGGAAACTCACTAAAAAAAACGACCAAGAGCAACCTGGCTCTGATACCACTGATCTGGATTATTTTTCGGCACAAAATGAGAGCAGAGATATAACAAAGAAATGCACAGAGATATCGTAGATATTCAATAATATAACAAAAATGTATCCGATATGCAACCATAAACACAGATATATAGTAATACATTATTTCTATTAATGAAAGAAATGTACAGAGACTGTAAAAATACAGAGTGAAAGACTCGCTAGAATGGTGGTAGCTTATCTTTGAGAAGAGATGTGACGACTACTTGCATTCGCAAGAAGATGATTACAATGAGGCTATGAAGTTATTTTTACAATAAAAATGATTGCCAAAATTCCTGGACATCCAAAAACCTAACCCTAGGAGATGAAGCGCCAAAATTCACGTGGGCCCCGTTTGGGTAAAAGTTAGTACATCAACTTCTCGGGGTCGTAACTTTTGCATACGATCTTCATTTTAGGTGTATGATAGCTCACTGGAAAGGTATCATTGAGGAGATTCATTTTGGGAGCTCAATCATGCCATCAACTATCATTGAGATCCTTGATCTCGAAAAACCTTCATTTGGGCCCTCAAAATGGCCCCAAAAGTTAAAAACTGCTAAAAATAGTAAATTGTCAAATTTGCGAGAAAACTGTTTTGAGCTAGTTGGAAAAGGTGGGTGGCCACCAATATCCACTTGTATCAATTCTCCCTCCTTAGGAAGCAATGGGATCCATTGCGTTGACTTCTCTGGGGAGAGGGAAAATTGTTTGCTGAATCTGCATCTTGGTGAGCTGCTTGCCTTGTCGGAGACATCGCGTTGCTCAATTTGTGGAAGTTTGTCACGAACCTGTTGAGGTTGAGGCTGTTCAACAAGTCAGGCTATAAGAGAGGACAGTGTGTAGAAGGAATCTTTGCGCTTTTCTGCAAACTTGTAGACCTGCTTCTGTTGGATTGAAGGTGCTTGGGGCAAAGTTGTAGTGGTTGCAGTGTCCTTCTGTTCCCCTTTTGAACAGATTGTGAAGAAGCTGAATTTTGCAGTATGAGATACTACCTTGTAGTAATTTTTAGGTGGAACAATAGTCGAAACTACCTCTAGTATTCTGTAGAGATGACCCCCCAGAAAAACAATGACACTGCAGGGTCGAGACTCATAAACAACATGGTGCTTCCACATATATGTTTGGCCCAAGAGAACGTCACAGAAATCTAGTGGGGAAACATCACATAATACCTCATCCTTGAAGGGTTGGATGCCATATGACAATTGACATTGTTGGCTGACACGAAGATCATGTCCTTTGCGAAGCCACCCGATGTTGTATGGTTGCAGGTGTGGTGTTTTTGACAATCCCAACTGTTTGAACATCTCTACTGAGATGAGGTTCTTCTGACTTCCATTATCAACAATAAAATGCAGTAGGGTCCCCTTCACCCACATCTGTGAAATAAAAAGGCACTCCCCCTCTTCAGGATCTGTTGGTTCTTCTAGTTGAATTGTTGCGGTCATGACAATAGCAGTCAGGTCTGCGTCAATGATCTGTCCTTCACCAGTATTTTCAGAATCATATTCTGAATCAAGATTCGGCTCCTTTTCTTTGATCTCGACCATGAATGACTATTTTGAGCGACATTCATCGGTGTTGTGCCAGGGCCTTTTATGGAAATCACACCATTTTCCGGTGTCCTACTTTGTCTTCCCATGACCCTTGTTTTCATGTGGCTTGGACTGGTTTTTAGGAGACTGTTTGTTAGGGATGTCTTTGTCATACTTTGGTTGTTGCGGATTTGTAGAACCAAAATCCCGTTTGTTTTGGTACTTTAATTTCTACTCAATTTTAATAGCATATCGATAGGCAACATCGAGTGATGAGATATCCAGAAAATCCATTTCAGTTTGGATGTATCTGTGTAGAGTCCCATGGTATTTTAGAACCAAATGTCGTTTGGAGTCTTTGATACCCGGCTTGGTGCACAAGGTATGGAAGGTATTGGTGAGATATGGAACTACTTGGCCCCTCTCTTGCCACAATGTGGTACATCTCATGTACTGGTCCTCATAGTTTCTAATAGGGTAATATTGTTCCTTTACCACATCCACAAAAAAATCCCAAGTGGGATCGACCCCATATATTTCAGACTCCTCTGTGGAACTTTGCTCCCAATAAGTTTCCCACCAATGTTTTACATGGGGGAGAGCTTTAAGGAGTGAGAAGGTGATCTTTTCTTTGTCGAAATTTTTTTGAAGAGAGAAATAACCTTCTAGCAGATTTAACCATTTGTCTAGGGCTTTTGCATCTATTTGTCCTTCAAATACAGGAATATCAAAATTAAGTTGTACCTTGAAAGCTGAGGTGCCTCCAAAGTGGCCTCTTGATGAAGATGCGACTGTTGCTATCGACGGGCCTTGAAGGCTGTGGGAAAAATTCTTCAGCATTTCGTCCCTCTGTCGCGTGAGAGCTTGCTCAAGCAACAGACTGATAGGATCGTCTGCTTCGTCGTTTTTATTTTCTTCCACCCTTGAGGGTTTCTTGGGTGTGTGTGAGTGATTTTACTCAAGAGAGACAAGCTTGACACCCAAATTTCTATACTCAGACCTCGTTGGGGACATGCACTGAAAAAACCGACCAAGAACAACTTGGCTGTGATACCACTGATCCAAATTATTTTCTGCACGAAATGAGAGCGGAGATATAACAAAGAAATGCACAGAGATATCACAGATATTCAATAATATAACAAAAACATATCAGAGATGCAACCATAAACACATATATACAGTAATACACAATTTCTATTAATGAAAGAAATGTACAGAGACTGTAAAAATACAGAGTGAAAGACTCGCTAGAATGGTGGCAGCTTATCTCTGAGAAGAGATGTGACGACTAATCACATTCACAAGAAGATGATTACAATGAGGCTATGAAGGTATTTTTACAATAAAAAGGAATTCCAAAAGTCCTAGACATCCAAAAACCTAACCCTAGGAGATGAAGGGCCAAAAGTCACGTGGGCCCCGTTTGGTTAAGTCAGTACATCAACTTCTTGGGGTGGTAACGTTTGCATACGATCTACGTTTTAGGCGTATGATAGCTCGTTGGAAAGATATATTCAAGGAGATTCATTTTGGGGGATCAATCATTCCTTTGGCTATAATTGATAACCTCGATCTCGAAATATCTTCATTTGGGACCTCAAAATGGCCCTGAAAGTTAGAAACTGCTAAAAATAGTAAATTGCTAAATTTGCCAGAAAATTGTTTTGAGCCAGTCGGAAAAGGTGGGTGGCCACCAATATCCACTTGGATCAATCCTCCCTCCTTAGGAAGAAATTGTCTCCATTGCATTGAGTTCCCTGGGGAGAGGGAAAATCATTTGCTGAATCTACATCTTGGTGAGTTGCTTGCCTTGTTGGAGATGTCGCGTTGCTCAGTTTGTGGAAGTCTGTCACGAACCTGTTGAGGTTGAGGTTGTTCAACAAGTCGGGCTACAAGAGAGGAGGGTGTGCATAAGGAATCTTTGCGCTTTGTTGCAACCTTGTCGACCTGCTTCTGTTTGATAGAAGGTTCTTGGGGTGAAGCTGTAGTGGTTGCAGTGTCCTTTTGTTCCCCTTTTGAACAGATTGTGAAGAAGATGAATTTTGTAGTATGAGATATTACCTTGTGGCACTTTTTAGGTGGAACAATAGTCAAAACTACTTCTGGTATTCTATATAAATGACCCCCCAGAGAAACAATGACACTACAGGGTCGAGACTCATAAACTGTGTGGCACTTCCACATATATGGTTGGCCCAAGAGAACATCACAGACATCTAGTGGGGCAACATCACATAATACCACATCCTTAAAGGGTTGGATGCCATATGAAAATCGACATTGTTGGTTGACATGAAGATCTCGTCTTTGATGAAGCCACCTGATGTTGTATGGCTCTGGGTGTGGTGTTGTCGACAATCCAAACTATTTGACAACCTCTGTTGAGATGAGGTTCTTCTGGCTTCTGCTATCAACAATAAAATGCAGCGGGGTCCCCTTCACCCACATCTGTGAATGAAAAAGGCGCTCCCCCTCTTCAGGATGTGTTGGTTCTTCTAGTTGAATTGTTGCGGTCATGACAATAGCAGTGGGGTCTACGTCAATGATCTATCCTTTACCAGTATTTTCAGAATCAGATTCTGAGCCAGGGTTCAGCTCCTTGTCTTTGATCTCGACCACCAATGAATGTTTTGAGCGACATTCATCGGTGTTGTGCCAGGGGATTTTATGGAAATCACACCATTTTTCGATGTCCTTCTTTGTCTTCCCGTGACCCTTTTTTTCATGTTGCTTAGATTGGTTTTCGAGAGGCTGTTTGTTAGGGACGTCTTTGTCATACTTTGGTTATTGCAGATATGCAGAAGAAAAATCCCATTTTTTCTGGTGCTTAAATTTCTGCTCGATTTTAACGACACATCGATAATCAACATCGAGTGATGAGATGTCCAGAAAATCCATTTCGGTTTGGATGTATTTGTGTAGAGACCCATGGTATTTTCGAACCAAATGTCGTTCAGAGTCTTTGATACCCAGCTTAGTGCGCAAGGTATGGAAGGTATTGGTGAACTCTGGAACTGCTTGGCCCCTCTCTTTCCGCAGTGTGGTCCATCTCATGTAGTGGTCCTCATAGTTGTCAATAGGGTAATATTGTTTCTTTACCGCATCCACAAAAAAATCCCAAGTGGGATTGGCCCCATATATTTCAGACTCCTCTGTGGAACTCTGCTCCCAATAAGTTTCCCACCAATGTTTGACATGGGGGAGAGCTTTAAGGAGTGTGAAGGTGATCTTTTCTTTGTCGAAAAATTTGTGAACAAAGAAATAACCTTGTAGCAAATTTAACCATTTGTCTAGGGCTTTTGCATCTATGTGTCCTTCAAATATAGGAATATGAAAATTAACTTGTACCTTGAAAGACGAGGTGCCTCCAAAGTGGCCTCTTGATGAAGATGCACCTGTTGCTATTGACAGGCGTTGAAGGATGTGGGAAAAATTCTGCATCATTTCGTCCCTCTGTCGTGTGAGAGCTTTCTCAAGCAACATACTGATAGGATTGTCTGCTTCGTTGTTTTTCTTTTATTTCTCCATTGAGGGTTTCTTGGGTGTGCGAGAGTGATTTTCCTCAAGAGAGACAAGCTAGAGACCCAACTTTCTATACTTAGACCTCATCGAGGACATGTACTGAAAAAAATGACCAAGAACAACCTGCCTCTAATACCACTGATCCAGATTATTTTCGGCACGAAATGAGAGAGGAGATATAACAAAGAAATGCACAGAGATATCGCAGATATTCAATAATATAATAGAAATGTATCAGAGATGTAACCATAAACAAAGATATACATTAATACATG
>ML860664.1:0-12833 GCA_009831015.1 Picea engelmannii
GAGATAACCTAAAGATAATGAAAGTAGGTATCAAGGAACCGAGTAAATTCTTACAAGTGTGAATAAATGTGTTGAGGTCAAACACTTGAAGAATCCATCGATCAGGGGACATTTATGTATTCCAACTGTCGATGGAGGGAGAACCTTCTACTGATGACTGCAAGCCTCTAGGTACTCATAGGACTCTAGGCCTCATTTCCAGAATAGATGAGCTGAAGTTGATGGAAGGATACCCACTAAAAGGAGAGCATTAAGGCATCTCTCATTAGTCAACACAAGGTACAACAAAATATTTTTATGATTTGGAGGAACTCAGACGAAGAATATGTTCATGAACCAACGATCCTATGCATCTTTCACATGCATCAGATGAAATTAGTGCATGGAAAACACCCTCTGAATAGCAACTAATAAGAAAAACTGCTGACAAATGTGAGGAAACCACCAATAAGGCTAATGGCATCCATGACATTGCATGAATATCAATGTGTAAATAGATGTCTTTCCATCGAACACAAGGAAAACCCCCCAGTCAATGACCAATGAAGAGATGTCAACTGTTGGGTTCAAGGTTACCTACCGATAATTAAAGTAGAACCAGGGTGCATAGTAGGACTACAACTTCATGTAGCTCTAAGACACACTGAGGGTATGACTGACATGCAAAGTTAAGAGTTCTGAGAAATGGATGACACGGGCTTATAGACTTCCTTTGAACAAGAGCATGAGACATATGGAGGACTTTGGAAGCATATAATCAATGATGAAACTTTGTGATGTAGGATTCATCAATCAAACTCTACATAAGGACTGGAAGAGTAACCAGTCGAAAGAGTAAACTCTAAGTAACGAGCTCATCTTCCTAAGGTCATGCTAAACCCAAAATTTGGATGACAAGTGGAATCAAAAGTTTGTGCTCTGTTCAAAGGTGAAACGACTGCTGCCAACATGAGATAATATTCTTTTCCCGCCTGTCTTTTTTTGTTTTTTCATAGACAAATGAATGCTATGATACATAGGAGGAAACGAGTGTCACAAGTAAGAAAATATTTCCAACAATGGAACATGCCTATGCTCAATGAAAGGAGGTGCATGCAGAACATGGGCATTCCAAGGAATGTTTCCTCTTAGGGAACATGATGTCAAGCTGCAAAGGATACAAATAAGGCCAGGGATGATTTTAAGGATGGAAATTTATTTTAAAATGTAGAAACCTTGGCGAATCTTACTAATCCTTCATATGCCAACTATAAATTATTGGCAATATTTTTGTAAAAATATTCAAATTTCTAAGGATTTTATATAGTTTTTATAAATTCTTGGCGATTTTTAAGGTAAAATAGTTTTATCCTATAGAATTTGGGCGAATCATTTTTAAAATAGTGAATCTCGTTTTTAGAAAAACCATGGAAAATTAGCCCATGAGCGAAGTTTAGCCCCTAAAATCATCCCTTAATAAGGCTCTCCTTGGTTGGTGATGCAAATTGTTGAGGTAATAGGATTATAACGTGAAAGAGAGAACCATCAATAGGCTCAATACTACAAGCAAGATAATGAGATGCAATTACAACTTAACTCCAGAAAATGTCCTTTTTTGTAAAGTTAGTCTATTAGGCCCAAAACAGTACGAAACAATATGCAGAAGAACTCTTCTATCTACTAGTGACTAGAGTATTCCTTTTTTGAAATTAGTCTACTTGGTCCGAAAAAGGGTTAAACTTACACCAAATAGATGTCCTTTCAAATCCAATTAACGAGTGTGAAAGAGACAAGTTCACTCAACAATATTTTCACTTTTTGAGAGAGTCAGAAAAGAGATTAAACAAGACTTGGTGGGAGTCCCATAGGTATAGGTCAACAGGCTTATGAGTAAGAATATGAGGTTTGAATGCATAGTCATATTGGAGCTATAAGTGACTCCCAGTCTTTATGGAATAATCTTTGCATGGGAACCAGATGGCACCGAGGTTCTAACTAGGGCACCCATGTTTGGTAAGCCTCTACCGTCCAATAATGACACTTCTAATAGTAGTAAGGAGGTTTAGTGTCACTAATAAATGGGTTTGTACCTAAGACATATGGATCACAGTCATAGGATAATGCAAAAATGCAAGATGGAGTGATGACCTATCTTATATGTTGGTCAAAGAAAATACCTTCCAAAATCATGAACAAGAGGAAAGACGCTAGAAACCACAAAAATACCTGGATAAAACCACCAAAACCAACTCCTTCCATTGTACTATTAGTCCACTAGGTAAAAATATTAGCAAAAACTATGTAAAGTGGGTAACAATTTTCTATTAATAGTAAAAATAACCAATTTTATCACACCATTTCATATTTTTACCCAAATAGTGCATTTTGGACAAATTTTCCCATGATCTTCAAGTGTTTATCGTGGGAGCTATAAGCGACATAATTGACAACCATATGGACCAAGTATGTACTCTTTCCCTCTTCTTCATTTCTAGTGGTTTACAATTTTAAATTAGGCCCTATTTTTTGAGTATTAAAGGGCACAAATTATGAAATAGGGTGTATGCGAGTTATAGTTCATCGAGTCGTGTATGTGGAGACATGTACGTGGGAAGAGCGAATCCTTCCCGTGTATATGTGTCCCTACATGCAACTGTTAACATTAAAACCAACGTACAAGTCCACAAACAAGTTTTTTAGAGAGTTTGACTTAAAAAATGATTTCTTTTTGCAGGATGGTACTTGAATGGAGAGAGAGAGAGAATGAGGAAGTTTATGAAACAATGGAAAGGGATGCGGGGGCCCAACTTGCCCTAAAAATATGTGGGTTTTACAAGTTTTGGGCTCTCAAAGGAATGAGGGATCAAGTGAGGTTGCTTCAAATGCTAGTAAACTTATGGGATCCTGATACAGAAGCCTTCAACATCGATGGGAAACCATTGAGGATTGAAGTAGAGGAGATTTATTTCATCACATGTTTATCTTGTCAAGGCAAGGTGGTGAATCTCAAAGCTCGAGGAGCTGGGGGTGGTATGAACATAGAGGAATACATTTTCACTCACTGTGTTGGAGGCACAAAGAAAGTAGGGAGTCAATTCCCCATCAGGGAGATCGAGAACCTGATCTTGAATATCGTCGTCCTTGTACTTACACAGATCACAGGGTCAGCCTTGTTGCACCAAGCATCAAGGCCACTCATATTTTACGTAGTGGAGTTCTTTCTACCTACAATTTATGACTGGTGTACCTCACTACTGGATAATGTGAAGAGCCATCTGACATATTGCAAACAAGGGAGGAAAATAAACTTCGGGGTTGCATCTATATTATGTAGTTTTTTCTTTGAGAGGGTTCTAGGTTTGATCCCTAGAGTGGAGATCATTCAACGCGGACCTCATGATCCATCCATGTCATAATGGACCAAGGTGATGACGTGGCTAGGTGGTGGTAGGGTACCAACCCCCTACAACAATGAGTTCTTCTTCTGTTGGGGTTGATAGGTGATAGCCATAGATGACTACCCGTATGCTGAAATCAACTACAGAGGATATCCAAATATGCCATTGCCACCAGATTCCGCCTATGGAGATATAGGTAAATATATTTTTATATATTTCATTTTTTGTGTTTTTCAAAGAGAATAAAAAACGAAAATATTTTTGGATGGTATCAAGTATTGAAAATTACTTTTTTGCGTATATGTAGGTCCACAATGACCAAATGGATTCCCACGACATCGTTGAAGGAACCAGGGAGATGAGCCAGTGGGAGGAGATGCAGATAGATTGCTTTAAAATGTGCAAGGGAACCTATCTCATTTGACGCACAAGATTTCTATGGTTCAGGTAGAGGATCGGCCAGAAGCTATGCAATGGAAGGTGGTGGATGTGCCCCGTGCATGGGTGAAACTCTTATGATGTCTCAAAAATTCCATAGTATGCTATCATGATACACATTCGACACCACAAGTGTATATTCCATGGTTATTGTATCGACCGACCATATTTTTATTTTGAGGGTGTAAGCCCCATTTTGTACTATGACACAATATTTTTGGAGAGATGAAATATAAAAAACATTGATCTTCGAATTTACTTATATATGTTACAATGTGTGGATTGATGAATGTGTTTTCTTTAATTTAGTTATGTGGAAAATCACAATCTAAAACACAATTATCATATGCATCAGATACATAATTAGAACTTCTAGGTATGTGATTATAAGTAATAAAATCAAAATGTCATTCCAAAAGTCGTACCCGTAGGAATCATCGGAGTAGAGTAGAGTCTTGCACATAGTAACTATCATTCAAATGACATACTACTAACTGGGAGTTCAAGTGAACTTCTAAATACGAAACACCATGTGAAATTTTGTTGTGTAAAATCTCTATAACGATGCTATATTCAGCCACATTATTTGTTGATAGCCCTAGACAAACGCCACCTGAAGACACCAGTTGACCCTGGAGTGAGTAAACGACCCAAGTGGTGAAAGCCAAGTTTCGTGTATGATGACTGGCACCATCTGCAAATCCTAAGAAAACTGAAGATTCCGTTGATGTCTGCCAACCAAGGGAAAACTCGATAAGCAAGCCGATCGATATGAAGGAAAAATATATATATACACTAAGATACACTAGTATACAAAGAGTTACACCCAATATTGGGGGCTCAAGAATAATATATTTTCAAGTAGATCTCATTTGTGGGATCAACCAACATATTCCCTTCATAATATTCTAATTCATAGGCTCCTTTTTTTAAAACATGTCGCACGATATAAGGACCATGGCACATGGGGTTGAACTTTCCTTCCCCCAATGGTTCTTTGGATTGGTCATACAAGAGGACCAATTCACCCTCATCGTACTATTGAGGACAGACAGACCTATCATACTTCGAAATCCGTAGAGGCATCTCAACGTTGCTCATTTAGGTGCTCTAGGTGTACGAGACATTCTTCGAGATCAGAAGTGTCAAGTAGGAGCTTAACTTCTAGTCTAAGGGAAGGGATTTCACATTCAATAGAAAAGATTGACTCCACACCATGTACTAACTGAAAAAGGAGAAAAACTAGTGGAAGTTTTAACTAAGGTTTGGTATTCCCAAAGTGCAGGGTAAAGCATTAAATGCCAATCAGATTTGCCTTGGCTGACAATTTTTTGCAAAATTGTTTAGAGAGATTTGTTCAGAGCCTCTACTTTTACATTTTCCTAGGGATAGTAAGGGGAAGAATGACCATTCTTAAACCCTAGTTTTGATGCTAACTCTTTAATCATTTCATTCTGAAAGTGATTTCCATGATCAGTGACAATCTCCCTTGGAATTCCAAACCAGGCTATAATTTGATTGACAATGAAAAATGTTGCAGTATTACTGTCGGAATTAATAGTAGGCATGGCCTCTGCCCATTTATTAAAGTAGTCTATGACCACAATAATATGTTGATGCCCCCCAGACGAAGCTGGGTTGCAGTCCATAAAATCTACCCCCACTTGGTGAAGGGATCGATGGTGATGATTGAGTGAAGAGGAGTTGGATGCGAGTGCATATTCTGAGAGAACACCTGGTAATGGTGACACTTCTTGACTACTTCGACGCAATCTTTAAAAATTGTTGGCCAAAAATAACCAACTCGCAATATTTTTTGGGCTTTCGCAAGCCCAGATAGATGACCACCACAGGCCCCATTGTGACGGTCATTAAGAACTGACTCAGCCTCTTCGTGAGTCAAGAAATGATGCAAGATATTATCTACACCTCGATGATACAAAGTGTCACCGATGACTAGGTAGTTTTTATCTTTATGTCGTATGCATCGTCGATTGTCTCTCAATAGATGCTGAGAGAACTTCAAGGTTTGAATATAGATCAAAATTTGTCCATACCAGGTGTCTGATGATGAGATAAGGAAAATGTGTTCATATGCGAATGAATCGACATGAATGACATCCTCATCTAGTCGAGGGAAGTCTGATATTAATTCGACAAATAATAGCGATTTCTTAGATTTTTCTGAAGCAAAACCGAGGTCAAATTCTTGAAAAATGACAATCCATTTATTGCATTTCCCCCTATGATACGCCTAGTAAGGATGTATTGAAATGAATTGACATCAGCAACTACGGTAGTTTTTTAAAGAAATATATAGTTTCGTAATATTTGAACCGCATGTACGGTAGCCAAGGATATCTTCTCAACATGAGAGTACTTAAGTTAATGGCCAACTAAGTTTTGACTAAGATAGTAGACAATGTGCTCATGGAGCTCATCATCTTCCTGAACCATAACCAAACCAACATTTCCTTTGGACACGACGATATAAAACAAGTAATCTCTACTATAGTCTGGAGGCTTCAGTAGAGGTGTTGATACCAAGGCTTTATTAAGAGCATCAAAGGATTCCTGGGATCGCTCATCCCATATAAACAGAGTGTCCTTCTCCAAGAGATGCATGAAATCCTTAGTTATATTGACATAGTTTACTATAAACTGACGTAAGAAGTTAGATTTCCCTTGTAAAACTTGAAGCTGACGAATGTTGCATAGGGGAGGCAATCGAAGTATTGCCTCAAACTTCATAGGATCCACCAAGATCCCATGTTCAAAGACAAAGAATCCTAAAATGCGGTCAGACTTAACAAAAAATATGCACTTGTGAGGGTTTAAACGAATGCGATAATAACGACATCTCTCAAATATAGTTCAAAGGTGAGTATAATGATCTAATCTCTTACGAGAGTGAGCAACGAGATCTTCAAGATAAGCTTCAACAATGTGCTTGAGTTTGTGAAAAGAAAAATTCATGGCTTGTTGGAAGGTTGCTCTGGTGTTTTTAAGGCCGAAAGGCATTTTCCGGTATGCAAAAGTACCCCAAGGATAAATAAATTTTGTCTTATGTTGATCCTCGGGTTATATGAATTTTATTGTATCTTGAAAATCTGTCCATAAAAAAAAAACCTCGCTTCCCACACACTCATCGAGAATATGATGAATGAAAGGGGTTAGGAAGTTGTCTTTAGGACAAGCCTTATTCAGGTCTCGAAAATCCACACACACATGGATGCTTCCTTTCTTCTTATTCATGGGAATGGGGTTGGATACCCATTCAGTCAAGGGAACCCGGTAGATGAAACCAACATTAAGTAGTTTCTCTAATTATGCCTTAATAGTAGGGGCCTTCCTAGGATTAATATCTCTAAGTCGTTGTAGAATAGGTTTAACATCCATATAGGTTTTTATTTCATGTTCGATAATGGGACGGTCGATTACTGGCATTTCTTCATATGACCAAGCAAATACATCACAAAATTCTTTGAAGAGGTCAGTGTAGATCTGAATTCCTTTAGGAGAACAATCTGCATTGATATATACATTTTCAAATTCGCCAACAGTTCAAGAGATGTTGATTGTGACGGTAGGAGAAATACTCGCCATGTTTCCTTCGGCATAAATGCCATGCGTATCTAGTGGAACCACGATGTAATCGACCATCTCACTCAACGTAGATATAAAATCATCCTATTCGATTCTAACAATATATGGGAGGAAGTAAGAGCGATGATGCATATCATCCCATGGCCTATTAGAACCATTCATGGCCTCTAAGATGGATTCATCCGAAGCTAAAGTATCATCGAGGCAATCATGTGAGCAATATGATGAGGTGGACCATATGGGTCGAAGAACATGATCCTCCTCATCTGTCTGCGAGGAGACAAAATCTGGGTTAGCAGTAGATTTGAGAACAACCTGATACACTATCTCTACCACCGACAGTGGCATTGCCATTCCAATATGTGACTGACCTTCACAAGACATGGTCAGGGAAGGTAGGGTCTAAGAATCATTAAAATACGAAGTGCGGAAAGGAACAAACCTCATTGACGAAAAAGACCTACTAAACATGGCATAGATATGATGGATTGGTGCAACGAAATCAAAGGTTTTAAGTAACGATAAGGGAGGAATACATTACGACACCAATATCCTCAGTTGATGGTTGAGAATTGTTGATCATAGGGATCAAAGGTGCAACTGATGCATTGGGACTAGCATGCGCAAAGGATAATTGATCAATCGTCATGATTTTCCTTTCATGAGGAAAGCATAAAGTACATAACATAGACGATACGACTGCATTCATAGCATAAGTCCAATTATTCCCTAGTAGTAAATTATAGTCAAGGGGCTCATCAACCACCTCGACATCCACCTCCACTGTCTTTCCACCTAACTGGACCAAAAAGGTAGGAAGAATTCCATGGGGACGAAAATAATGACCATCAAATGTGGTCAACATAGTCGGAGATCGAGAGAGGGTTAGAGATCCAATGGATTTCCAACAGGTTAGGGACATCACACACATTACATCGCCTTCATCAATAACAGTACATTTGATGGTATACTTTGAGTAATCCACATGGATTTGAAAGGCCACGTGGTAAGGCAAGTGAGGCTTCACATCTGTGATGTAAAACTTGATAATCTTAGAGCCACATGGGTCTAGAGATCCTAACACATATAACAAGGCATTCCTCTATGAAGGAAATGTCTGAAGCACCTCCAAATCCAACATCGCACAAGGGGTTTGACCCATGTTAGGACCACACTATGTACCTTTTTGCCTATACTTCTTGCCATTATTATACTCTTGATTACCCTTATTTAAACTCATACTATCACTTTACTTGATCATTCCAAAGGTATACAACGTCCTTTCTCATTACTATACGTTTAATCTGTTTTGCATAATATTTTACATCACTCTTGTACTTGACCATTGATTAGAAATGCATAAGTGTTCAAAACTACAGATTATCATCTAAGGCCATTGCTGAAACACAGAACTGTCACACAGTCCAAGGTCGATGTTGCTGAAACACAGAACTGGTGCTGAATCATAGAGCTGCTGTACAGTCCGAGGTCGCAGATGCTGAAACACAGAGCTGTTGTACAGTCTGATGTCGCAAATGCTGAAACACAGAGCTGTTACACAGTCCAGAGCTGCAGATGCTGAAACACAGAGGAAACCGCCAGGACCGACGATGATGAAACACAAGGAAGCCGTTACAGTCAGCGGTCAACAAAGCACCAACCGTCGCTCCCACATAAGAATGCCGACACAATTAAGAGCGCAATTCACGTGGCTGAAACAACCCACGAATTGCGATGCTGAAACAACATCAGCAACAACGAGAAGAAGCTGTTACACCAGCCGTAATAGTAATGCCTCATTCAGCTCCTGTAATAGCATTTGGTTGCACGAGACTAGGACATCCGAGTCTGGTTTAGAAAGTAGATCCAACTAAAGATAGGACTCAGATACACTTTGTAATTTCTGATCAATTGTATCGAAGGGGTTCCCTCTTTAATAGGGAGGAAATCATCGTTCGAGGAATCCAAGTTTTATGTATTGAAATGCTTCAGAGAGAAGACGCACTTCATTGTTCTCAGACTGTAATATGACATTTTGACAGATGAATAGAAAACTGTTTTGAGCATCCGTCTCTAAGGTTTTTCATTTCAAGGGAATCTTGTGAGAAGGTAGGGCCCACCTTCATCACAAGATTCACCCGTTAGTTTTAGAAGTGTGTTAGTTCGATCTCTGTTTATGATTTGATTAACTTCTGTTTGCTGAAACACTACCTTTAATGAATTCCGCTTTGCTGAAACACTACTGAACTCTGTCTTAGTTTATTGAATGAAATTCGTAATTCTTTTTATTAGCAATCTTGTGTGATGATTTTATGGTGCTAGCCAGAGATTGGGTTAAGGGTTCCTGCTCAGAAAGGAAGGAATCGGAACATCCTGTTCTCTGTAGATTTCCATTACTGCTGCAAGTGTGCTAGCCAGAAACTGGGTTAAGGGTTCCTGCTCAGAAAGGAAGGAATCGAAACATCCCGATCTCTGTAGATTTCATTCATCTCTGCAAGTGTGCTAGCCAGAAACTGGGTTAAGGGTTCCTGCTCAGAAAGGAAGGAATCATAACATCTTGATCTCTGTAGATTTCATTCATCTCTGCAAGTGTGCTAGCCAGAAACTGGGTTAAGGGTTCCTGCTCAGAAAGGAAGGAATCAGACTGTCCTGTTCTCTGTAGATCTCAATTAACTTTCACAAGTGTGCTAATCAGAAATAGGGCTAAAAGTTCCTGCTTAGAAAGGAAGGGATTAGATGGCCTTGTTCTCTACTAGATAGAGTTAATTTCCTCTGCATTATTGTTTTCATGAAAGAGTGTTAATCAGAAACAAGTACTGAAGTCTCTGTTGAGAATAAGGGTCCTGTTCTCTGGTTGCAGAATAGCTGTTCTTTTCTGTTGCAATGTTATTTTAAAATGTAATCTAGGATTCTTTAAATTAATCTTTAAGATCTGCAATAGGTAGATTGCTTTCCTGTGATTTAAATCAGAACTTCAGTTCATGCAAAGCAAGTGTGATTAGTATAGTTTCTTTTACTACAACTATAAGTTGCTTTTGTAATTGAGCATATATAGTGCGTGGTTATCTTTGAAACAAAAGACTTCCCTGGGTTGATAATTTATGTATCACTTGGTTTTTTGAATTAATTAAGCAATTATAGTGACCAACATTTTGGTGCCGTTGCCGGGGAAGATAGCTATAGATTTCAAAATCACTTATGATTTCTTTTCTTTAGATAAAAAGATTGCATGAAAAACCCCAAAGAAACTAACCCTACAGGTGGCAAGGGAAAAGGAAAAGGAGGAAGAAAGACCTACATAGACGAAATCTTATCAAAGTTTGAATCTACTGCTCAAAGACCAAACCTTTGAAAACAGAACTCCCAGCCTTCATTTCAAGCAGCTGTTGGAACAGGGAAAGAAGTTTGGAGTCCTGAGACAGTCCAGAAGCCAGTACAAGACATTGAGGACAGAGCAAGCACAACAGGGGAGCAGACATAAAACATGGATGAGTACAATGAAGAATTGCATCACGAGGAACAGGCAGAGGTAAATGATGAAAATTCTTTTTCTACATTGGGATTTCCTATTGGTGATCTCCCCAGAGGAGCAGCCCCCATGAAAAAAATTCCACTCTCAGCATTGCCTAATTTTCATGGTTTGTCTTCAGAGGATCCTGATGAATTTCTGTTTGAGTTTGATATATTATGCAGAAGTTATGATTATATTTCTAATGCTCAAAAACTAAAGTTATTTCTAGCAACACTAAAAGGGAATGCACTAAGATGGTTTATGAGTCTTGGAAGCCATGTAATCACAACATGGGACCAAATGAAATAGAAGTTCTTAAATAAATACCAGGACTACTGCCGAACAAGGGAAAAGAAGGAGGAGCTATTTAAAATGGTGCAGAAAGAAGATGATAATCTGAAGGACTTTGTAGAAAGGCTACAATACAATCTACAAAGATATAGTCATCCCAATGTAGGTAAGGATATTCTCAAAACGATTTTATTAAAAGGGGTAAGGGATGACTCTTTGGATATGTTGAATATGCTTGGGAAAGGGGACATATCCAAGGAATCATATGATGAAATGGTCAATTTATGCAAAAGATGTTCAAGGGGAGCTTCAAGAAACAGATCAAACAACAGGGACACCACATTCTCTAGAGTCCAAAAATCAGCCAGTGGGGGAGCAGCAAGAGCCGAGATAGGTAATCTACTTGAAGGTTTTAAAACTGAAATGTTAAGCTCTTTTGCCTCACAAATGGATACCCTGCAGATTAAGAAAAAGCAAGCAGAAGCAGAAGAAGCCTTGTCTATCTTTTGTTCTCAGTGCAGAGACAAGCATCCACGAAGAGAATGTCCACTGAACAAAAAGCCAATCTGCACTATCTGTGACAAAGATCATGATACCCAAAATTCTCCATCTTTACCAGGGATCAAGGCAGCGTTACAACCAACAGACGAAGAAGTTGAAGCTGTCTATCTAATGACACAGAGGAAGCAATGGCAAATGCGAGGACAAGGTATGAACTCTAACATGCCATTTGCATCTTCTAATCGTTATTCTTCTTTCAATCAAATGAGTTACCCCTACAATAAAATGAAGTACACTAATCAAATGAACTACCCTTCCATGCAACAAATGTACCCACCCATGCAACAAACTTACCCACCCATGCAACAAACTTACCCACCCATGCAGCAAAATAACCCACCCTTTGTTGACCCCTCAACATGGACCCCTTGGCCTCCACAACAACAACAGCCATATCAGAATCAGTGGAATCAAAATTGGAAAGGACAACAACCTGCCTTTCAAAATCAATTACCTCAACCACTCTCCTTACCAACAGGCACTCCTCCAAATAACCAAACGATGAGACCCCAGCTACCTGTTCAACCTAACCCCAACCCGAATAATAGAGCTGTGCAGTGCATTGATATTTATAACCAGCCCACACTTTCTCTCCTCCCTGCACAATGAAACGATATACATCTTCGATCCGGGAGAGTAGTGGAACCTACCATAGCTGATGTTACCTCTCCTGACAAAGAGGAAACACAAGAGCATGATGTACCTGAAAAGGTACAATCATCCTCTAACAATGCTGCTGAAACAAAAACACCTCCATTTCCTGAGCGTTTAGCCTTAACTAAAACGCCTGAACCACCAGCCTTTAATATTCTAGGGGAATTGCAGAATTTATATGTTAAAATTCCTTTACTGCAAGCACTCCATGACGTACCTATCTATGCTAGGACAATGCGAGATATCTGTGTCAAAAAGCCTGGTAGGAAAACTAAGGATCCCCTTACAGTCCATGTTATGGGAGATCTGTCTGCATTAATGTCAGGAAAGACTCCCCCAGTCAAATATGGTGATCCTGGCCACCCTACCGTTACAGTACAAGTTGGAAAAACAAT
>ML860665.1:12691-24658 GCA_009831015.1 Picea engelmannii
GATTCAGACTAGACAACCATTGATTGTAATTCAATGTAAATTAATGAGAGTAGGTGAGATGGAGGGAAGAGCTCGATGAGCCCCTCTTTTGTAAAAAAATATCTTTGTATCTAGATTCATTAGGATGATAAGGTAGAAGATAAGTTCTAAGAAGATATAGGGAGAAGAGAGGAGAGATCCGAGACTCTGTTGCAGTCCGAGCTTTTGTACACATTGTAAACAAGAATTCTGAGATTAATACAAAGAGCAGTTTTTCCTGCATGAGGTTCTTTGTGTGTTTCCAAGTGTGTTCATGAATGAATGTCCTTTATGTGTTTATACGCATGTTGTAGATGTATGTTAGACTCCATCTGCAGGTGATAGATATACTTCTCTATATTTCTGTGAGTTTCTTTGATTTCGGTCTGGATTCTTTATGGCTTAATGCAAGGGGTTGCATGACAACGTGCTAAGGATTTTGTAAGACTGTGCAAGAGTCCACATCTGAGTTCTATGGAATTCAGGCAAGAACATGCCAGGAGGGTGCACCAGAGGAGTCATAGACTCGGGAAGAAGACTCAGGGTTACTGAATACTCTGGAGGTGAAGACTGTGCAGAGGAAGGCACAGAGAGACAAAATCACTGAGTATTTTGTAGAGCTCTGCCAGGTGGCATCAAGCGTGTGCAAGGAGTGCACGAAGGAACTCTATTTTGAGTTCCATGATAAAATAAAACAGAATTACTGAGGATTCTATGAAGCTCTGCCAGGAGGGCATCAGGTGAGTGCAAAGGGTGCACAAGAAGAACTCTATTTTTATTTCAGAGATAAGGTAAGTGTCAGAGGAAGACACTTACATAGTTGTTGAATACTATGTTGGCTCGGCAAGGCATGCTTGAGAAAGAGGTTTCCAGGAGGGAATCAAATTTCCCTTTAAAGGGAAAGACAAGGATCGATTCCCTTAGAGATTCGAGCAAGCCCAAATCTCAGAAGGAATAATGCCTTTGTGCACAAAGTTCCAACAGAAAGGAACAATAGGCGAGACACTTCGAGGTTCAAGCTGCAGAAAATCTTAGGAAGGATAGCACAACAGAGTGCAAGGATCCTGCAAAGAATTGCAAAGGTCAAGAAACCCTTCGAGGTTTTAGAGAAAGCAAAGCGCATAAGAGATAGCACAAGGAGTGTGAAAGAGTGGACTTATTCCAATTCCCAAAGTTCAAGAGAGATAGCATCTTCAGAACGCAGATGAGGCCCAAGTAGTTGGGCTCGTGGAGGAATCAAAGGTCGAGGCCTTTGAAAACATTTGAGTTCTTCCAAAGTCGAAATAAATTGCAAGCTCAGGAGGAGGAGTGACAACAGCCATTTGTCAAGCTACAAAGGAGGAAATCTGGATCGTTGAATCTCATGTCCATGCACATAGGAGAGCGTGCAAGAGGAAACAGATATGAATCGTTGGATCTGAGCGTGTGGATTAACATTCGTTGATCTAGAGGTAAGGTGCACACACCTTAACCATTTGAAGGCATACAGGAGAGTGGACTTTGCGAAGTCCCAAGTTCTAAAATCATCGGGACCGTCTATCATCGGAGGACAGGTTGCAGCAGATCTGGGAGTTTGAGGTTTCAAACCCTGGAGGATTAGCGAGCGGGCAGGAGGTTAATATCTGAGGAGCTAGGAGCCGCAGTAGTCCTAACAGTCCATCAAGAAGGGACACATGGTGAGCTATCAACATTTCGTTGACTCGCGACTCAGAGAAGTCAAAGGGCAGAATTATAAGAACTCGTGAAATCTGAGTTTGCGACTTCATAGTGGTCATTAGATCCAGAGGAGAGTAAGCCGTTGATTTGGGTGTTTTGGACTTTTGGCATTTCAAAACACGAGAGTGTGGAGGAAACAACTACCCGGAAGTCGCGATACGCGAAATTCCGATGCGATCTGGACTGTTGGATCGCGGAAGAATCTGGATGGTTGATCTATGGCGAAGAAATATCATGATTTCGGATATCGGGCGAAGGGAGGAAAGATACATTGCAAATCCCTGATACGCGAAATCCCGACGTGCTCAGAGGTTGGGCCCTGGGTCACAACTGGAGGTCACATCAGCAAAGCAGTTAAGGGAGGAGCTAGGGACCGTTAGCCCATTTCGGGGTTTCGAGAACTGGAGAACTGGGGTGATTTGCAACAGAAGTCCCGACATCGAGAAACCTGACACACCTTTTCAGGTTAAGCCTGTGGTCGTGTCGACGGTCACGTGGAGTGGAAGTTTGCACCTAGTGCTTGTTCACGCAGGCATAACTTCTAAATAGGACGTGTGGTTTTATATGTGTTAAAGGTTCCAGTGGGAACTAAAGAGCTATTTCGGCTCGGGAAAAGGAAGATCCAAAGGCCAGGAGGTCAACAAATCCTTGTTGAGGTAGGGGTGTTGTGTCACTATGTATGTGGACACTAATAGTAAATCCATATCTCGGCACCCCATGTCTGCAACCTAAGGGCCTGTAGACATCATCTCCTTAGTTATCCCTAGAAATGGGGGATAAAATTTGGCTCCTACTTGAGGATTTGTAGTCGCCATAAAGTGCATGAGAAACTCAACATCTCCTGGTTAGACCTGTGCCTACACACACTTAAATAGAATATTGTAAAATCTAGGGTGGCTCACTCACCCTTCGTTCATATAATCAAAATCTGAAACTTCAAAATTGACAAATAATATAGAAAAGGAAAATTTTCATGTTTTTCTTATAATGTGATGAAATCAAATGATTTAAATCAATAATGCAATTAGAGCAAAATGAAATGCAACTAAATCATCATGAGCAATAAAGATGCAAATGCAAGAAAGAAAGATGAACATAGGATTAGAGAAGGGACCCATCAATTGGTAATGGAATACTCCCATCCATGATTGAAAAGTAGTACTTCTCTTTCTCGAACTTCTTCTTGACGATGTAAGGGCCAATCCAAAAAATTTCATTCTTCTTGTCATGCTTGGGCTTTCCCTTTCTCTTATCCCACATTATTACAAGGTTCTCTTCACTATAATAGATGTAGGGTATGTTATCCCCAATTCTTAGGGATAACTAAGGATATGATTTCTCGAGGCCCTTGAGTTGTAGACATGGAGTATCGAGAGACAACTCGACTAGTAGTGTCCACTTGCACAGATGGAGACCCACCTCGCCACCACAACATCAGGTTCATCACGAGGGTATCCACCACATTAGTTGGCTTCCAGAAGACATTTGATCTTTCTCCATGAGGTACATGCTAGGTATTATGGTGAATGTCATTTAAATATTTGAGGCATTAAGTTTGTTACATTTTAAACTGCTTTTGATTATGTAATTTCTACTTGGAAATTATTCTCTTTGCCCAGTTTCACTTTGGTGGTTGAAATTGCACCCTAGTAAGTGGGTTAGCCTTAAGGATAGGTTTGCTATTGAGAAGTACTCTTGACAATTCATTGTGTCATTCCCAATCATACTTGTCACTTCCCACACTTCATCCCCTCATCTCCTTACCTTTTGGGATTTTCAGGTGTACTGACCCAAGAAGGGATTGTCCCTCATTTCATGGGAAGAAGAAGTTGAAGGCCCAAAGGCTTGTAGCTGGAACAAGTTAAAATCCAATGGTGAACCTTCTATATGATTGCTCAGGTATCCCGAGGAAAATGAAATCTCTCTCATAGGAAATCGATGGGACCCATAAGAAAATAACAAATGAAAAAATGCTAACCAAGATAGAGCGTGTGTGGGCAATGTTTTCCATGCTTATGTAGAAGTCCCACACATTGTCTTCAACTTGGTGAAGCATGATGTGACTAGGGTAGAGTTAAGGTGGGAACTATTTGATCTAGGTAGATATCAGTGTCCACCCACCTATTCCAACTGACTCAAAACAGTCTTCTGGCAATTTACTATTTTTAGTAGTTTTTCTGTTCCTAAACTATCGGGGCCATTTTGAGGGCCTAAATGAAATTTTTTAGCGATAAATCACCTAATATTTAGCCAAAGGCTTTGATTGAGCCCCCAAAATTAATCTCCTCGATGATACCTTTCCAACGATCTATCGTGCGACCCAAACAAAGATTGTATGCCAAAGTCACGCCCTCAGGAAGTTGATACACCAAACTAACCAAAACGGGGTCCACAAAATTGTTGGATTTTCATCTTCCGGGGTTAGGGTTTTGGATTTTTTTTATGTTAAAAAGGAATTTAGAGCCTCATTGTAATCATCTTCTTGTGAATGTGAGTAGCTATCACATCTCTTCTTAGAGATTAGTTTCCACCATTCTAGCGAGTCTTTCACTCTGTATTTCTACAGTTTTGTACATTTTGCTCATTAATAGAAATTGTGTATTACTGTATATTTGTGCCTCTTGTTATATATATGATATATATCTATTATATTATTTGCTCTCTTGCAATATCTCTGTATATTTATGTGTTATATATTCGCTCTCATTTCATGCTGAAAATAATCTAGATCAGTGGTATAAGAGCAGGCTGCTCTCGATTGTTTTTCAGTGCTTGTCCCAGACGAGGTCCGAGTATAGCAAGTTAGGTCTCGAGGTTTTATATCTTAAGGAAAATCTCTCTCGCATTCCCAAGAAACCCTCCATAGTGGAATAAAATAAAAATGATGGAGGAAAAGATCACCTTCGCACTCCTTAAGGATCTCCCCCATGTCAAAAATTGGTGGGAAACTGATGCAAACCCCCAAACCCTCCAGTCCAAGGTTCGCACAGGATCGTTCTAATCTGCCCTTTGAGTCTAATTGACTCTTTGGTTTCCCCTTGGGAAATACCCTTCACACTCAATAGTGTATCCACAAGTCCTTATGGGTGTGCCCGCGTGATCAAACATGAAGCATCAACCCAAACCTGCTTAACCGAAATAGGATCGTGCCCTTCGCAAGTTCGGGACTTTGGGTTTCATGATTTCATGATTCCTGTTGTCGAGGGTTCTTATCTCTACAACTGTCGAAATCCGAATTGTCAAACTCCGATGCACTCGACAAAGGTTGAATTTTCAACGGGCTTCTCACTTCATCGGGATTTCGGACTTCGCGATTTCACGAATCCAAATTTAAGGCTCTCCATCCTTCAACTTCCGAACCCCGAAACGGTCAACAAAATTTGACTACGCCAATTGACGAAGACACGCCACCTGTCGTCCTTGCGGTTTTCTACCTTTGACATAGACTCCTACCACCTGTCACTCTTTCAGGTTTTGGGGACTTTCGTTCCCAAAGCGCTGCCTTCTCCGTTTCCCAACACCCGAAGTGCCGAAATCTCGAAACTTTAATCCAGGTCCTATCGAGACTCGCGACTTCGGGATTTTCGTTCCACTGCACTCGACTCCTTGTTGCTAGGATCCCTGAAATGTCGAAATGATCTGACGGCTTGTGAAAAGCACAATCAATGATCCATGTTGATTCTAGATCCTAGAGCGGTAAGCTTGCCTGCCTCTAACCACCTTGAAATTTCCTTGGATCCTATGGTCCTCATGATTTTGGGAATTCCCCACAGAGAATTTCAACCGCTCGTTGCTCCTTGATAACTCCTGCGAAATAAACCAAGGTTCTTCCTCTGGGATTTAACTTCTGCAAAACGGCTTTGCTTGATCTTCCCCTTTTCTATCTCAAGGCACTAACCCTCCTGATCTTTCCTTGCAACCTCGAGTCTTCAATAAGACTCCTGCGCGCACTTCTTGCGGCAGTCCCGCAAATACTTCTAAGTATTTGATTCTCTCGACTTTGTGCACTTTTCTGCAACAACAGTCTTCCAATTCACCCCTTGGTCGATAAGTTCTCAACTTTCAACCGGCATATGCACACCTTGCACGGCTCCTATGTCTCACCTGCACTTCTACGGGAATGAGAACAACGGTATCCCTCCTGAGCTTTCAGAGATAAACTTTGAATCTCTGTCAACATACTTCTTACGAATGATTTCATTGCACTCCTTGCAGGAACTTCTCACTCAGGAAGAGAAACAATTGAAACTCATTCTCTCTCTCTCTTAGACTTCAAACATTTAACATGAAATCATACATTCACACAATATTAAAGCAAATGCATAACAGAGAGAATAAACAACCATAAGCATACCATTCAACATGTATACACATAAAACATCATAACACCATAATCTGAATTAAAGCTTCATATATTAATTCAAATCTCTTGTACATGAGTTCTTCTTCTGAACTCTCTGCTACAGCTCTCTTCTTCTCTATGCTCAATGATCTCTGATTGTTAATGTTCCAACGATACAATGGTGAGGGTGTCTATAGTTGGTTTTCCCTCCTACACTCTAAACTGTCTAATTTGGAATTTAAATCTACCTACTTACATTAACTATGCATAAATGCCTCTACCTACTACAGATGAGAGCAAATCGCTCATGATCTGTTTACATCCTCCAAAATATAGATGTAAGGTATTCCTTATTACATTAATATTTCAAAAACATTCCAAAACACTTTTGAAACGTGTTGAAATGTGTTGGCGCTCATCCCAACTGTCTTCCGCCCCCGCGCTCACTTGCTGCTGGTGATGCTCCTGCATCATACTCCCTCGCTTGAAAATTTTCATGGACTCATGTTCATGAGCTCTTGCATGGTCTGTCCATGCTTATGAATTTTTGCTTCATTTGCCCAGCGGATGTCTTCAACTGGATGTCCCTTCCATTTGACCAAGTGTTCAAAATACTCTTTCCTCCTGGTCTTCTTGCTGACCCTCTTGTCAAGTATACTTTCCATCTGTGGATTTTCAGCTACAGGAATTTGTTTAGTCCATTGAACCTCTGTCTTTCCATTCTCTTCTCCTGCTTTTCTAGCTCTGTAAGGGTACAAATCTGAGATGTTGAATATCGGTGAAATTTCCATCCCATCGGGTAATTCAATCTCATATGCGTTTGCCCCAAATTTATTCAAGACCTTGCATGGTCGCTGAGCTAAATGGCAAACTTGTTCCGAGCTTCTTCCATAAAGTCCTCCAGAAATGTCCCACGAACTTGGTGTCTCGATCTGAAACAATACTTCTTGGCAAGCCGTGAAGTCTGACAACTTCTTTGAAAAATAGGTTCACAATGTGAGTTGCGTCACTGGTTTTCTGGCATGGTATAAAATGTGCCATCTTTGAAAATCTATCGACTACAAAGATTGAATCACAACCTCTTTGCATCCTTGGCAACCCTAATACAAAATCCATGCTCACTGCATCCCACGACCTCTCAGGTGTGGGTAATGGTTGTTATAACCTTGTGTTCTACCTTTTTCCCTTTGTGTGCTAACAAATTCTACATCTGTCCACAAATATTTTTACATCTGTCCTCATCCCTGGCCAAAAATACGAGCCATTCAACTTTGAGAACGTTTTATCATGACCGAAATGTCCGRCCAATCCTCCACTGTGTTTTTCTTTCAACAGATTCTCCCTCATGGAGCATTTTGGAATACATAATTGATTGCCTCTGAATAATAATCCATCCTGGATCATATATTCAGTCCATTGACTTCTGTCCCTGAGAATTGGATTCTCAGATGGCTCAGGAGCAGAGCCCGACGCCCATCAGTTTATTGTCACATTTTGTTCAATGGGGTGATCGAATGGAAGTTAACTCAAACGATGTGGTTCTAACTCCAAAACTAGGCCAGGTAGATGTGGGTAGGTGAGGTCTTGACCAAACTTCAGACAGTGAGTTGTAGTAAGGGTGAGTAGGAGGAAGACTTGTATCAAAGAGATGCAAAGGTCTGTCGTAAACATCAGGGTTCTAACAGACTGTAGGAGAAGGCATCTAAACACAAGATCTTCTTACATTTAAACACAAAACACCGGAGAATACAACAATGCAACAATAAATCCTTTATCATAACATGATTGCAATAATTCGCACGAATCAGTGGTTCACGAACTCTCTCAGCATAAGATGAAAATTAGATGGAGTAAGAAAGACTGTCTGTCATAAAACAAGAAATCTCACATACAGATGCATAACCAGAGAACTAGAGTGTGTTAAAACTTTACAATCGGGAGCTTCGCCCTACCATCGATACCTTCAAAAATGCCAAAACTCAGTACATATACTTGGGCAGATTTGCCCAACAGAGGTGCGCTTGCCCTCCAAGGCGTAGCGTCTCTTCAATCAATCTTCGGGCGGAAATCCTTCATCAGACATCTCCTCAACTTTGCATGGCCTTTGCAGGGGAGGAGTAGTTGAGCCAGTAAGCGCTGAGTTAGCATGTGCAAACCTCCTCCGGCTAGTCGAGAACTTGGCATGGCTTCTCTGGAAAAATGGGTACACAGGACCCTCTCGAGCAGTCCACTTTCCAGACCCTCCATTCCTCGCATTTAATGAATGAGGAGAGGTTTCAACCACCCCTTCTCGCCTTCATTTACTCCAAGCGAAAACCAAGGCCGAGGTCGGCTCAAATGGCACCTGGAGATCGCGATAATTCCTTCTGCGAATCATACATGACGACTTCGGCCCTTCCTGAGCAGCTCTTTTCTTTCTCAAATGACCACGGGCTGTGACCACGTGCTTATCCCCAAGGCGCCCTCGGCATTCGCGAATGGGAAGGAGCTAATCCTTGCTTCTTGAAATCGCGATGAGCGAAACGCCGAGGCGGCTTAATCTGGCGCAACGCGCCCCTCTAGATCTGACGGTCCTGAATTCACTTTGGTGATGTTGTGGGTCCGGGTCCTGGACACTCCCGACACCTCACGCATCGGGAATACGACGATGTTGGACCTTTCTTATCATAGCTGCGATGGGCGAAACGCCGAGACGACTCAATTGGGTGCCACACGTCTCTCTCAAATCTGACGGTCCTAAATTCACTCGATGTTGGTGTGGGCCCCAGGTTCTGGACGCTCTTGTCACTTCGCGCATCGGGGATATGAGGGAGCTACTTCTTGTGCTTCAAAATCGCGATGGGCGAGAAGGCGGGGAACCTAATCACGCACCAAGTGTCCCCTTTAGATGGACGGCTGAGACTGTTCCTCGATATTGTGGGCCCGCCTTTGGGCGCTTTCGGCGCTTCGTGCCTCGAGGCTGGGAGGAGGTTGATCCTTGCTCTTTGAAGTCGCGATGCGCGAAGGGGCGAGAGAACTTAATCGTGCATCACGTACCCCTCTTTTGATCGGACGACCCAGAACACTTTCGGCGATACTGTGGGCCCATCATTAAAAGTGCTTTTCATTTTGCGATTCGCGAGTCGGAGACCCTTGGTTCCTCTTCTTCAACTCTCGCTTCCCGAGACGGCGATACGGGCAAGGCTCCCTTTCTGGTCAGTGCTCTCCATATGTAACCGTTGGCTAGGGCCCAAGTACTAGCGCCTCTTGCTACTCGTGACCTCGCGAGTCGGAGTATCAGACTTTGGCATTCTCCCTTCGCGAAGTCCCGAGACGCGATGGTCAACGATGGTTGACCTCCTCCAGACACTTTTCGTAATTCGGAATCTCGCGCAACCAAAGGGATATGGTCCGCCCTTTGAACTCACGAACCCCGAGCTCGAGAAATAACACTGTGCTTGAACTACTTGCGATCAACGACCCTCGTAACTTCGCGAGTGCCTCCCGAAGGATTTTGACCGTTGACTTCCTTAAAAATTTTAGCGCTATACTTGACACGACTTAGTTAATCTGCAATTACCCATCAATCGTTGTTCTGCTCTGTCACTGAATCCTTTTCACTGAAGAATGAAATGCCCGCTCGCTTGATTTTAAGTCCGAAAAGGACTTCTTCTATGTGTCGCACTTGGGCGCTTCTCGTGCAACCTGCAGACTCGGATATCCCTATGCCGAAGACAAGTAATGTTGCTAACATTAGGCTCCATGGGGAATAGAGTCGTCCCTGTGATGCTCTAAGGACTCATTTTGCAGTTCCAGTGCCTTGCTGTTGGTCTATGGAGTCATTTACTAGGCTGAAAAACAAAAGTAAACAAAGAACCAAAAGGACAATATTTACAAACAAAGGAGCCACTGAGGGCTCAGACAAAACATTTCTTCAGAAAATGCCCATTTACTGGGCTGTTAAAAACTTCTTTACCCTCCAAATCCTGCAACCTGTATGTGTTATTTGAGAAAACTTCAGAGATCTTGAAGGGCCTGATCCACAGGGCTTCAAATTTGTCGTTCTTGCCCTTGTCTTGATTAGGAGCATCCCATTTCAGTATCAGGTCCCCTATCTGGAACTCCTCCTTCTTGGCTTTCTTATCAAAAACCTACTTGATCATCTGCTGATGATCCTGAATTCTGATCATTAACTGCTCTCTGGCCTGCTGGACTTCTACCAGTTGATGAATTCTTCGGATCATATCATTGGGCTCTTCTTGATAATCCTGGAAGAATTCCGCTACGGGAATGGCCAGCTGGGAAGGGAAGACAGCTTCTGCTCCGTACACTAACTGGAAAGGGGAGATGCCTATAGATCTCTTTGTGGTCACCCGATCGGCCCATAGAGCAAATTTCAGCTTCGAATTCCAAGACATTTTGTTGTCCTCCAATAATCTTTTGATGATCTTTATCAGGCTTTTGTTGGAGAACTCTGCTAAACCATTGCCTTGGGGATAGTATGGGGTGGAGTGAATCAGTTTGATTCCAAATTGTTCACAGAACTTGACTAACGGTTCAGCCTTGAAAGAGGCTGCGTTATCAGTAACAATCTTTCTTGGGCAGTCGAACCTTGTGATGAGGTCTTCCAGGAATCCAATAATTACCTTGTGGGAAGCGCTCCTGGTGGGGATGGCTTCGATCCACTTAGTAAAGAAATCCGTGGCAGTCAGGATCCATTTGTGCTGCCCGCTGGAAGCAAGGTGGATTTCTCCAATAAAATCTAGGCCCCATTGCTGGAAAGGTCCCGAAACAACTACAAGCTTTAAAGGCAGAGACTTGAGCTGCTGCTTTCCTGAAAATCTTTGGCATGGGATACAAGCTCTAACTCTTCTACAGACGTCAGCGAACAAGGTGGGCCAGTAGTACCCAGCTTTGAGAATTTTGTGAGCTGTGGTCTTCCAAAAATGGTGCCCTCCGCATAGGCCGCTGTGAAATTCAACCATGATTCTGTCGACGTCTTGCGGATCCATGCATTTTAAAAGCACTCATAGCGGGTCTTTCCAGTATAAAATTTGATCGATAAGGAAATACCTGACTGCCTTGAGCTTCAGAGCTCTTGCTTTGTTTCTTTGCAGGCCATCTGGGGGCCGCAACTCCTGCAGAAAATATATGACATCCTTATACCAAGGACATCGAGCCAACAGGGGTTCTGTTTGAGGGTCTACGTCGGACAACTGATTCCGCTGATTTTCTGAACGTGCACTGATGAAATCTACCTCCAAAGCTTTGTAATTAGCTTCAGCCAACAACTTGGCTAAGCCTTGACCCTTGATCAATCTAGTAGGCCTTATTTCCAAGTCAAATTCCAGGATCTTGGCTATCCATTTACTTCTCTTCCCATCAATGTCGGGCTGTACAAGGATGTCTTTCACAGAGGCTGAAGGAACGTATGCGGTCACTTTTGAGTGCAAGACATAGACTCTGAAAGCTTTAAGAGATTTCACTAAGGCATAGGCATGCTTCTCCATGATTTCATACCTGACCTCTACATCTGTTAATGCCTTGCTGAAGAAGGCGATGGGTTGCTCTCGCCCTTCCTCATTTCTCTGCAACAAGACCGATACTACTGTATCAAAAGAGGCAAAAGAGAAAATTAGGAAATCTTTTGAATAGTCAAGACTGATCAGCACTGGTGCCTCAGTCAATGCTTTTTTTATTTGGACAAAAGATTCCCTGGGTTCAGCGGTCCATTTCACTTCATTTCCCTTCTTGAGCATGGCTGTGATGTGTTTCACCAGCTCAGCGAATTTCGAGACGAATCTCCTCAGAAAATTAATCTTCCCCAAAAAGGCCTGAACTTCCTTCTTCGACCTGGGAAGCGACAGGGTCCAAATTGCCTCCACTCTGCTAGGATCAATCCTCACTCCTTC
>ML860666.1:5969-24644 GCA_009831015.1 Picea engelmannii
TGTTTCATCATCTTGTATCTTTTGTATTCTAGAATAAACTTCAATTTGCCTTATCCAGTTATCTAGCTTTTCAGCATTAACTTCTCCATTATAAATTGGCAACTCAAATTTTATATCAAGCTTTAATGATGGAATTTGCGAAGAAGTTTTACCATGCCCATGGGGAAGATGTTTCGAACTTGAAGAAGAAGAAGAAGATGAGGATGATGGAGGAGGAGAGGGTGGTGGAGAAGCACCATTCCCTCCATCTCTGCCTGGATTCTTGTCACCACCGCCTCCCTTATGCATTGAAGGGTTAGAGCCTTCACCCTGTGACATCACGGTTCGTTTCAACATGATCTTCATCATATCTCTCATCTGCATGAGAGTCTGCCTAAGATCCATTTCTTCATCTGGAACACGTTCATGATCATATGCATCTGCCATGCTTGGTGAATGTCTCTCTACAACTCGCGGTGAATGAAACTGCTTCCTCCTCATCGGATAAGAACTTCGCTCCACAAGTTGACCTTCTCCTCGTGTGAGTTTCAACCTTGTGAGCATCAGAAACAAAACTTGCAAACAATCAAGTCTTTAAAACCTTTGCTCTAATACCAACTTGATCTAAAAATGAAGAAGACTTGATAAAATTGATTAAATTAATTGCAAGTGAAATGTTATGTTTTTAAAGCAACTGGATCAATTTGCAACACATAATAAAGGATTACTTATATAGAAATAAACATAGATAGCAGCATAAATCATTGAACATCAGACATAAACACAACAACTTGATAAAGGAGTTCACCCCACTCCGGGTTACATCTCCTGGTCCAGCCTCCAAATGGATATTTTATATTAAATTGCTCAAAGTGATTAAAAACATGTCTTACAGTGCTCAAATCAACAAAATGACTGCTCCAATGGCTCCGCAACGTCCCAAAACCCCTGTCTAGGCTCTGACGGCACCTGAAACGGTCGAAAAATGAAGAAGATAGCCTCCTTGAAGTTCTCACCTTCAACTATGTTGTCTCTAGTTCTACACTTTGCACCCTTGTTCTCCAAACCTGGCACACACGCTCATTTAAGCAGAAAAACCAAGACACATATGTAACCGTGCACCGGTACAAACCGTAGAACGGTTAGGGCGCCTCCAGCCCTTAACCGCCCCGGCACTGGGTCATATGGCCATGGGACCAAAGGCGCGGCATAAAAGTAGTTTGACCATTTTCAAAACCGTGCAACGGATTGCAACTTCTCGCGCAAGTTACAACCGCGCACAACTGTGCAAATATTTCATAACACAATGTTAAAACTCATGGGTTATAATGTTAAACCCCCGCGCATTTAAAACAATGTTTATATAACATACAATATAGTTGTAATATATTACAACAAAAATTCGCGCGCGCCAATACATATACATATGGTCATATATAAGTTGGCATATAGCCACGGGTCGCGGCTAAGCCCCGACCCGACCCCCCTTTCCAATATAAACAAATGCAAATTTAAATACAATATTCCCCGCCTCCGTAACAAGGAACAAACAACGGATAGTTGGCTAGTGGAGTGTTTGTTAAGTCTTTGCATAGAGGGGGAGGTCCCAGGGTCGAACCCTGCGGACCCAATATCTTTTACACAAATATCAACCAACCATAACAACCAGCCGGATAGTGACACGTGGCGCCAATGGGTTGGGCCACGTGTCCAAACTTTATTCGCTGCAAATGACACGTGTTGACATGTTACTGGTCCACGAACATCCAACCAAAATGTGCCAAATCATCAATATGCCACGTCAGCAAGATGGTACGGCCCTCCACGTGGCCGTACGGACTGTACGGACAGGTACAGTCAGCACCCCAAATTTTTCTCTGTTTGACTTGGCGGTCAAATCGCGATATCTCCTCCATACGGACTCCATTTGCGAAAATAAATATATCGCCAGAATCAAGAAAACGAGACGGACGCAATGGAACTATTTTCGTCTCAATCCGAGCACTTTGAAAATTGAGCAAAATTTGATCCCCTGATCAAGAAGCAAGGTTTAGGGTTGAAGAATATTGTTTCCTTTCATCAACTATAGTCATGAACCTAAGAACCATCCATGATGATCAAGAATACCTCATAATGTCACCCATATTCAACTTGGATTCCAAAGACTCCCCAGAGAAGACTCGTGTCATGATTTTTAGGTGTTTTTGATGGTGGTTGAGCTCGAGAAGGTTTAGTTAGGGCTTTATTCCATTGTTTCCATCTTGACATGTTTATGCCTCTACACCCATTTTCAATGTAAAAAAACTAATCATGATGCCTATATACCTCTTAAAGGACAAAGTTCTATTATGTTGGCCTCTACACCCATCCATGGTCTTGTATGGTGACCTGATGATGTTTTCTTGGTGCTTGAGCTAGATATGATATGTTTGGGGCTTGATTTGTTGTTTCCCTCCCTTGACCATGCAGGTTAAGGGATTGAGGCTAGTTTCCCTACCACAACCATGATCAAGGCCCTGAGACCCATATGCATTATGAAAAACATATAAAAGGTGATGGTCTAGGTGTTGTTCATGGCACATGAGCTTGAGAAGGTTCAATTATGGCTTATGTCCTTTACTCCCCCTTTAACCATTTTTAGGTGTTAAGACCCATTTCTAGGGAACAAAACCTACTCATGGCACCTGTATCCTATAGCTTGGAGGCCTTCAAGGAAGCCTTACAAATGAGTGATGTGTTGGTTAAGGCCTCTCTACCTATCCTTACTACAAAAAACCTCTTAATGGTGTCCTTATCCAAATCTGATGCTAAAGACCCCTTAGAGAGGGATTGTGTTGTGGTTTCTAGGTGTTGTTCATGATGATTGAACCTAAGAAGTGTCATTTAGGGCCCTCATATCCCTTGACATTGGTTAGACCTAATACTAATTATTGGTTCATGTATGGGTTATTTTCCCATGTTTCCACCTAAGTTGAATGAAACATGTATTAGTTTTAGAAATGGGAATGCCTAGAAATGTGAACCCCCCTCCAAAGAGGTATGTTGAGGGATACACAGTGTGTGTGTGTGTGTGATAACAACAACAACAACAACAAAAACAATACTAATAATATAATTTTAAGGTCATGGCCAAGACAAACACCAAATTGGTGTATGAGACCCCTTGTTTGTGGGACAAGGGACCCCCTTCACACAACCATTTGACTTTTAAAGTCTACGGAGGTATACATACCCTACCCCCACCATTGATCCTTTGAAATTTCATGACATCTCTAAAATTCTAACACCTAAAACTTTGCGAAAGTTACAGAGTCTCCAAGGGAAATCCAACTTCCTACGATGGTTTGTCCCTGACTATGCCACTACAATGAAGGTGATCGTGTTTTACTATATGACCAAGACCATGTTAAGCTGGGAAAAAGTATGTTTTAACCTTTGTGTTTTTATATTTTATAGATTCTAAGAGTGTAAGTTGAGTTCTATTTGTATATGACTAATATAGTTAGGAGTTGACTTATACTCCAAGTTATATTCCCTTTTGAATACCTTAATTAAAGACTATCTTATTTATACCTAACCCTCCCCCACCTCTTCTCCTTATACGAGAGAGAGAGAGAGAGAGAGAAGAACTCCGAACCTTCAATAAAAAACACATTATAAAAAATTAAATTATTTCAAAGATTTTAAGTTTCATAATTTTTATAGTGATAATTACTAAAATAAATTATCCCTTCATAAAAAAATAAAAGATTAAATATCTATTCTTAATAAAGTTTAATTTTTTTATTATTAAAATCCTTCAATTCAAATAATTATTACTCATTTTTTATATCTACTCTACTCAATATGTGAATGTAGAAATAACCTTCACTTTCACCCAAATTCTTTGAGGAGACAGGGTTTGGTAAGGCAGGATTTCTTTAAGGCAAGTTTTCTTTAAGGAGAAAACATAATTCAAATCAATTTCTTATTTCCTTGGCAGTGATAAGATTACCCTTCTTCAAGTAAGCAAGCCCATCTGAGGAAAATATTTTCCATATCTACTCTACTCTAATGGAGGGCCATTCGAGACTGATCAGATCGAGCAAGGAGGCTCAGTACTATCAAGGGAAATAATATAATAGAGGTCCATCTGAGACTGATCAGACCGAGAAAGGAAGCACATGAATTTCGAGGGCAAGGAGGCGCGAGACTATCGAGAGCCACCCATATGCTTTGAGGAGACATGCTTTGATAAGGTGACCTTTCTTTAAGGCTAGATTTTCAAGGGAAAGGAGGAGCGAGACTATCGAGGGACATTTGAGACTGAGCGAAAGGAGGGATATAACATACCCGACCACCTAGAGGCCAGGCTACACCACTTAAACAGGCTACAACACACCCAACCACCTGCAGGCTAGGCACGCTGCAGTCCCAAGACTCAGTTCTCTAATATCTAATTCGAAGACAAAGGGTTTCTCAACAATTTTATGAGCATTCACACCACATGCATAAGACAATATCCATTCCACAACATAAAAGAGATAAACATCGTTCCATGCACAACAAATAACCAATAGATAGGAACATTAGAATACATATCTCAGAGATAATTAAATACAGAATAGAATACATTAAATAGAAAACATAGAGAGCACTTATCTTTGCAAGTAAATGTTCATCAACTGGCTGTAGACTAAGGATGTTCCTCCCAACCATAGATGTTGTTGTTCATTTACTCTCAACATAAGGTCACCCCCGATCCAGGGCTATGAATCCATAAGGACGGTTCCTAGGCCAAGTATAAATACACAGTAGTTGGTTAAGTAGCTCTCAGGTTTCCCAACCTCACAACAATCCTAACTTCCAGCTCTGTTTCCCCCTCAGCTTGCACAACCCCAAGAAATGAACACCTTTCTCTACCATGCAGTCCCTGAGGCTATTCCATTTCTCTCTAGGGATCCAATGCTATTGGTCAGGAAATCTCCCTACTGGATATTCCAAGGACTCTCAGTTGTGGACGGTTCCATCCAAACTTCCATCAAGTTCATGCACACGATAATTCATTCCCTCCTCAAATGATCAGTAAATCATTACAACCATTCAACGATGGCTCTCCTCTTCCTACCATTCATTTCCATGATTAGCCCAAGAGCACATGAACTATAAGTAGTGAGTGAAGAAGAAGAAGAAGAAGAAGTGAACCAGTGAGAAGAGGATGAACCAAGGGAAGAACGACCCCAAAACAACCCCTAAGGGATGTTTAAATAATTAAATGAAGACAAGAGCCACATGGCCTCCCTCCCAAGAAGCTCATGTAACCCCCTCTTCTCCATAAAATCAATTATGGGTAAATAAAATAATAATAACAAGACTTATCCCTCAAGTCCCCTCTCTCATGGAATCATAGCACCCTATCTCTTTTTCCCTTATTAGTCTTGCAGCCAGCAGTGTATTTTATTAATGTATAGGAAGTGTTACATTTCCTAGGCACTCTGTCCCCTTTTAAAATTTATCGGCTCACCAACCTAAGTCATATTTACATAATAAATTATAGTTTATAAGGGTTAGAATTGGGATGTTACACCCACCTCCCCTTATTTTGGCACTGTCCTTAGTGCACAACACAATTCCAATGTTATTAACATTACAATTCCAGGCCCTATGGCCTTAATTCACACTGGAAATCCAACCCAATCTTATATACATAGGCACTCTGGCCTAAAAGATGTATGCATAGGCATTCCGACCCAAAACATGTATGATGATATTCAGAATTTATATTTCTGGAAGCGGTTCTAACCAACAAGATCTCCTTCCCTCTTATCCCTGTACAACTCAAAGAAATTAACCCCTTTTTCTACCATGCAGTCCCTCAAGTTGTTCCACTTCTCCCCATGGATTCAGTGCACTCGGCCAGGAAGTTTCAAAGTTGTGGGTTCCAGAACTCCAGTTGTAGCAATTCCAGTGGAATTTCTTCCTTCCATGCCTTTCTCATTTAGTTGCTCCAGCATCACCTTATTTTCTCTCATAGTCTGGTACTTTTCTAGATCTTCCACATTCATCATTTTGCTACAATATTTCAAATTAGCGAGCATATCAGTTCAAAATTTGTGCATAAAATTCTCATTCTTTCTCATATTGTAAGAGTAAATTTTCATAATCCAATACAATACTTATTTGTGCGGTTCATGGATGTGCATCATACACCATATCACCTCCTTGCATTGGATTTAAAATATTAAAAGAGTTCCATACTCAAGCATAAGCAATCTATCATGGCTCATTTGATTTTTTTTTTAGTTCTTGTCTTACCTTATAAAGGATACAATAAGCTTTAGTTTCGGGTTATGTTTCCCATGTATGTCATATATTGATGATTGTTGTAGTTGTGGGAATCATGCTTCATTAGTTCAAACCCAAAACCCATATGAATTTGATCCCATCCTTGGATATTACAAAACCATCATGTTTCTATACTTAATTAAACATGTAAAGGTTTATATTTAACATTTCTCATAGCTCAATTATAATATATCATGTGTGTGTGTGTGTGTGTGTGAAGCTCAATTTTTCCATATATTTCCATGATAGATATTCTATGTATATTATTTATAGTTGTTCTTTACAATAAAAAACATTTTAAGAGTGTTTTACAATGAAAAACATTTTAAGAGTCGTGCCTTATTTCACATGCTTACTATTAATCACTTACATAGAATTGAGCCTTTACTAGCACTTTTGCAAACACAATTTGCCTCATTTGTTATCCAACATGTGTTCCCTCACTTTTTCACTCTTTATATAACCAACTATAAACGCATCATAAATCAATGCATTGTATATATGCACTATTTTTCTTCAATCATAATCCAATCAGTTTATGATTTCTTGAATATGTTGGGTCTATAAGGCTGATTGTAAATTGCATTTGCATTTATATTTGGTTTGTTATATGAGTTTCTAGAGTTGTGGCTCCCATGAACCCAAAAGGAGATATGACAAAGGGCCATAGATGTATGAAGTGGTGGGAGAAGGAAAATAATAATGTTTTATTTTCATTTTAATGCAAAATTAGATTAATTTTCAAAATTATACCAAATAGGCCATTTGTACTTGGGTGACCCAAATATCCAACCCACTCTATTTCCATTTCCACCTAATTTGTAGCCTCACTTGAGAATATCCAAGATAAACCTTATTGTTCCACCCACTAATGATGGCTATAACCCTAGTATTACTCCATATTTCATTGGTAAAGATAGATGGTGAAACCCACACTTGGATCTTATTATCCAGAGAGCCCCTACAATTGCACCCTTTGATTTTATTACATTAATTTTAAACAAACTTACCAAATATGTAGAGGTACCCACTCTTGTACCAACTATTATTGATAATTGAAGAATACGCAAGTTCCATCTATGCCTCTTTAGGACCCCTAAAACGATCCTACGACATTCCCTGGTATTATGAAATCTGGTGATATCACTTCCATTGTTGATCATTTTTCTAGTTGATCCCACCACATCCATTTTTATTTCACCACTCAATTGTTCAAATATGATACGAGGATGATCATTTACTTTGAGGATATTCACTTATAGGTATATGTCCCTATGTATCTTGCCTTGAGTACCCATTTCCCATTTCCCTTCAATGATTCTTGGTCATCCACAAGGTGAAGCCCCCGTGATCCTTATGTGTATTTAAGATGTGTATGTTGCTCTGTATAATCACAAAGTTTTACTATGTTATAAATGATGACATTTTATTTAATGTTGTATAGGTGTACTAAGTGAACTATGACATTTGCATGGAATTTTTAAAATTTGGGTCATTTTGATTCCTTTTATCTGGATAAGTAGATCATACTTTTTGTCATTAGCAGTGCACACATAGTAATCTATCAAGAAATTATTTATTTTTTTAAAACCTCTTGCTCCTTCCCATAGCTAGTTTTCATCGAAGTTGAAATTCTTGCATTTCATTTTCCTCTTGCGTGCTTTAAAGAGTCGAGTTGAAATGCCATCACTTTCATGGCCACTCCTTTGAGTAACAACAACCTAAAATCAAGCACTAAGTAAAATTTATCTAGCAACTTTTCTAGGGATCTTCAAACCCATATTAGCTTAGGTGTAGAGATTTGGAATAGGATTGTAAGAATAACTTTCTAAATCTCCTAAACAAACATAAATCTTTGAGTTAGGGAGTGAAATTCAGTTGCTATATCACTGACTTTGGGAAGACCTTCTAACACAAGGGTCAAGCACAAGGTCGCATTGGGTCCAATACAGTAATCAACCTTGCTTTGTTGGTATTGGTGTTGAATGTTGATTGTCCCCCCTTTTCTTTGGTATAGTAGGTGGTATCATAGAGGCCATAATATTCTAGACTTCCTACCCAAGGCAAAAACACAGGGAATGTGGTGTTGTACCTGGGATCAATGTTGGCTAGACTCACTCAGACTCCTTGGAGGGTTTCCCACTACTCAGTGAGGTAAATTGCACCAGGGCATTAGTTCATTAAGAAGGTTGTCAACGTAGCTTTCCCACCTACCAAAAATCATCCCCTTCGTGCATCGATCTTGCGATGTTGGATTCCATCACCAACTAACATTTCTTTGTGAGAATGTTTGTATGCATGCTTGACTCCTAGATTAATTAGAGTGTGTTTTTGTTTTCTCCTTAGTTGGCCTTAGGATTGAGTATGTGTCTAATAAATTAGAAACATTACATTGTCCCTCAAAGGGATTGAAACAAAAGGCTTGAGAATCATTGCAACTATCGACCGTTCGTCACTCTTGCGATGACTTGTTCATCCCATAAACTAGGATATGGAGTTTGTCTTGCGATGAACATGATCATCGATCGTATGAATGGTTCGTCACAACTATTGACTATTCATTTCTCTTGCGATGACTTGTTGGTCAGAGAAACTGGGATATGGTGTTTGTCTTGCGAAGAACATGATCATTGATCGTATGAATATTTTGTCATAACTATCGATTGTTCATTGCTCTTGAGATGACTTGTTCATCGCAGAAACTAGTATATGTCGTTTTTCTTGCAACGAAGAGGATCGTCCATCGTTTTCATTCTTGTGACGATTTCCTGATTGTCATTCTTATGATGACCTTCGTAAGTCATCTCTCTTGCAATGAAAACATTGTGTCGTCGCACTTGTGACATTATCTCAGGTTCATCGCACTTTCTGTGGGATATGATGTGATGTTTGAGGGACCCAATATTCGTCACAATCTCCATGACATAACGTCGCAAGAGTATCGAAATGGCCATCACATAATGACCCAAATTTACTAGTGCAATATAGTGCATTTTTGTATGATCTAGGAAGAGAAACCAAGATCCTTCCATCCATGTGCATAAGGATGAGGATGAGGGTCCATTGGCAAGTGTATATTATGAACAATGGATTTGGAAATCAATTTTTCTTAGGAACCATTGTTGAGGATACAAGCAGTGGAGAAATCATGGGAGAGATGTGTTGATGTTTTGATAGCTATGGGAGGATCTTCTTGATTTTTCAATAAGATCTATTAAGCATAAATTTCATTCCATTTTAGCATTTAACTTAACCATAGACAATAATGTTGCAGCAACCAAGATCACAAGAAGAAACACTATGCACAAGAACACAAAATGTATCCTAGGAAACCCTTCTCAATAAGGGAAGAAAACCCAACCAAATACTTTTCTATATTCTTCAAGAGAAATACCTTCACCACCAAGAAATACCTTAGCACACAAGAGGGTTCTTCAAACCCTATAAATATAGCACCTAAGAGAGATGCACACCTTTTCCCAAAGAAGTGTACTTACTAAAATTTCCAAACTCACAAGAAGGATGTGTTTCCACAATGGGGAATATTCCTTTACTTATATTAGACTTGTCCTATCAATAGAAGTGTCTATTGGCTCAATAGGTTCGACCTCACTTAAGTCATAATATAATAATAATAATATTTTTTTTTTTTTTTTTGTTAATTTGTGTGGGACCTGTTGGCTACGCGATTACCCTGGGGCTTGAGAAACCGCAACTCAGGGGCATCTAAGCCGTCAAAATCACCCGGGGATCGTACCCGGCCTGAGCCACACCAACCCTTAACATGGTTGGATTTTTTGTCCCCACAGGTTTCGAACTGGTGACTTTAACATCACAGAGTGGCTTAACAACACACTCCGTCACCGACTGTCCTACACCTTGGGGACATAATAATATTTATTATTATTATTATTATTATAAATAATATTATCTAGATTAATTATCTTTTACATTTATTATTAATCACATTAAGGTGGGGCTGACCTGTAACAATTAGGGTTACAAGCATGTCTGACTCTTGAAAAATATATACAAAATGATCTAATACACCCACTAGTTATCATACACTAGAGGAACATCCATAGGGATGCCATAGCTCTGGTTCATTTCATTACACAGAAGAACCATATCTTCACACATTCACATGTGCTTGTCCACAGGAACATTCAGTCTACAGATCTTCTTTCCCACTGCCTCACACAGGAGAATCATCTGGAGTATTCTCATCAACTTTGTTTCTCAGAGGAGGATAATACATCATCATCATTTATGTTCACATGAAGATGCACCCAACACTTTGGGATTTCACACATTCACCTTGTGCTCAGCCACATGCATGTCTAACTCAACATATCGCCTTTCCCACTAGATAATCATCTGGAGTTCTTCTCAACTCTCTGAATGGAGGAGGTAATCTCTACGTTCCTAGCTCTTCCTCAAGAAAGAACCACATACCCTTCTTAGGGGATTTTTCTTAGGTTTGTAAGTTGAGAGAAAGACTCACATAGATGCAATGATCCAGACCTCACAGGTTTGTAAACTGGATAATTTCTCACATAGTTGCATTCATCAACACTCCCTCTCAGCTAGGGATGCATTCTTCATCATGCCAGGTCTCACATGGATGTAGTCTGAATTTTTTTTTTGGCTGAAGTCATCAATACTCCCTCTCAACTAGGAATGATTTTTTCACCAAGTTAGTCTGATGAAGATGTCTATAATCTGCTCATGTGTAGGAATGTACTACATGTGTACGATTTTCCTATGCATCATATCTTTGATATAAGGAAGTTTCATCTTATTGTGTTTTGATCGATCAGGTAACATTAGGTTCTCAAGGAGAATTACACATAGCTCTTTGGTTATCATCATAGGATCCATCTCATGGTCAAGTAAATATGTCAGAATATTATGAATCCATATTTCTTCACACACTCGATGTTGTATACTCTGCCTCCGTGTTGCTCAAGGTCACAGAGTTATGTTTCCTTCTACATTAGGAAACCATGGAAAACTCCATAGTAGAATGAAAAGTAGATGTTCTCTTCCATTTCACTATAATTTCTGCTCAATCTGAATCGGCATATCCTGAAAAATCTAGTTCACATTGGAAGCATATCTCAGGCCATATACAACTGTGCCTCGTATATATCTCAATACATGTTTTGATGTTGTCTAGTGAGTCTGTCTTGGTTGAGTCATGAAATGACTAAGCACACTCACTGCATGGCATAAATTAGATCTGGTGTTAACCAGATACATCAATGATCCAATCAACTGTGGATTAGTCTCATCTGAATCATTATCAATATTTTTCTTTAAATCCATCACGGTGGATTTTTCATTCTGTCATACTGAACTTCTTTAATAATTTTCACTGTATATTTTCCTTGACTCATGAAAATATCATTGGTCCTCTGTCATACTTCTTGTCCCAAGAAGTAGTGCATCATACTCAAATTCTTCATCTTGAATTCATAAGTTAAGGATTACTTGTATCAAGGATTTCTAAATAAGTCATAAAAATCAGGCTCTTGTTACCAACATTGTAATAATATAGGTTTGGATCAACAACATTCTTGCTAAAATCTAAACTCATCAAGAATCTATCTTTCTGATATAGTTTTCAACTCATGGATGGTAGTAGGGATGGAAGTGTATTGTGTTTACTGGATCAAGTTTCTTATCATATATGACTCCCTTTGTTTGTGAGAAACCTTTGGCTAAAGATCTCATTTTGTATTTATCGACACTTCCATCAGCTGCATGTTTGATTTTATAAATCCACTTGGAAGTTACCACARACTTTCCTTCTGGTCCCTAAATAATATCTTATACATCATTCTTTAAGATATAYTGGAATTMTTCTATTATGGMATCTTTCCATACATGTTCTAATGTTTCTTCTTAGGAGGCTCAAAATCAATAAGGTGGCTCAYGACTGAAGGATAGCTCGRAAATATAGTTTTATTTCTYAGGATGTGCCTTGAGAGGCTTGTATGTTTGCAGAGTGAGCCTAGGTAGGGATTTTGTGCCCTACTACAATATCTATGAACATATTGACTAGAAAATTTGGATCAACTGGAGTAATGGTTGTCTCCCTCTTAATTGTTGAAGGGGGAGAAGATATTTGTCTTACTATCAATATCCATCTGATATTTTCTGGATCTCTGAAAGGCTTTCTCTTTTATAGGGACAACATTTCTACTTGTTCTTGTATGATGAACAAATTAAATATGGTTTTTATTCTCGTACTAGGGATACTGGTCCAAGTATTTGAGATCTCTCATACTAGGTGTTAAGGTCCTATGATATAGTCATATGTTCTCTAGTTACCTATTTGGAAATTTTCTCTGATCATTTTGAGAATGTCTTCATGATAAGAAGCTCAGGAGTAATGGTCCAGTGGTGTATCTTGTTTTCAAAGAGGTTTCCAGGTATATCCAAAGTTGGCAAGTGGTAGGTTGGAATTATGATGCATACATATGAATATTTGAAGGTTTAGAATGGCTCAATTAGTGGTTTTCACGAACTCGGTTATATATCAACTGTGGCATAAAAGTTTACTTTCGGTAGCTAAAAGAGAAAATCTTGATGGAAAAGGAGAAGACATACATGAGCAGTTGAAGGTTTTTGAGACAGTATGATTGTGATATTGGTTTCAAAGATTCATTTACAAACTTACTAGATGGTTTGAACTCTTGAATGTAAAAGTGTCAAAGAAATAATTTTCGACAGCTAAGGGTAAAATTTTTATGTGTTGTAAGATGCCAAAAATTCCCAATTTCGGTAGCTTAAAAGGCAGGCGCAACTCTTACTTAGTTTCCGAAAGTGCAGAGTCTGCTAATGGTTAGACTGTCCCATCGGGCTCTCAAACCACCATCATTACATAGGTCATGATGATCCTAAATGCTGTCGAAATCATGTATGAGGATCGTTTGTCATGATCTGGGCAATTTATTATGATTCTAATTGATGTTTTAAAAAATCATTAAACCCTGAGATATCAATTTGAAACCCCAATCATGATTCCATTTTCCATTACCATTTCTTGCAACAAATCACATGGAGTTTTTTCTTAGTCAGTTTTAAATAAACGTCGTGATCTAAGGTTCCTTATTTTCCAAGTGTTTGTTTTATAATCTCATCCATCCACAAAATTTTCTTGTCTCGTGAATTTCCCTCATCTGTATTTCCTTTCTCCTTTTTCCTAGAACTGGTCTCCCATCCATCAACCCAGTTTTCAGTGTCTTCAAGGTATTAACAGGTTTTTTGCAGATGTTTATTGGAGGATCATTGCTTAGAAGGGAGCTGCAAGATATTTCCTATATGGAATCTGATCTAGATATTTGTCAAATGTTCAAGGATGCAAGATGCTACAGGTTTAGTGAAAAATTACAAGGGTATCATCAAGGAATTGCAGGGGCATTTTCCAAAAACATTGACGGAGCCAAAGTGAAATTGGGTCCTCTGGAAATGAAGATAGATGAGGAAAGTATTGTTGCAGCAATTGATATGTCTGTATAAGGTGAGATGTGGTTCAATACCACTGTCATTAAAGACATTGAATTTAGGTCTTACCTTAAGCGAGAATTCTAGAGAATTATTTAGAAAAGGGATGTTCGTAGGAATTACTTGGAAGACAAATGGCAGAAATTGTTCAAGGTTATTCAGGTGTACATAACTTGTGAAGGGAGGTATGGCAGGGTCATGATGTACCATTTCAAGCTTATCAATTATTTCAAAAAAAGAAACCCTCTGAATTTTCCTCATTATCTTCATAGGATCCTCACCAAGATGGCACAAAAATTCCAAGATAAACCTGAGAAAGAAAATAGTAGATTGTTCCACCATGGACTTATTAAGCTTATAGTGATGGAGGAACTCTAGAGAAAAGAGAAGACATGGGACTATCTCCTATTTTGGGGAGAATTTGAGCAAGAGATCTAGCCTAAGGGTAAGAAGACACCTACAAAGAATTGATCTACACCAAAGATCAGTAAGAGAAAGAGTAGGGCAATGTCACTAGTTCATAAAAAACATCCAACGCCTTCACCCAAGTCTAAGAAGGAAAAAAAGAAGCTTGATTTTGATCAGGGAATAGAGGGCCAGAGCAATGTTGTTGATAAAAACATATTGAATTTTCCATACTCAAATTCTGAGTTTGAACCACCCATGGAGGAGAGAGAGGAAATTGAAGTTGAAGATCCAACCTTTGAGGTACTTGAGAAATCAACAAAAAACAAGATCAGTAAAGCATCCAATATTCAGAAGCTGAAAGAAGAAGTAATAGAGCTTAGGCTGCTAGAAAGAGTCATCAAATCTTAGAATGAGGTTATGAAAAGAAAATCTGATGAGGTAAGAGAATCATTTAAAAGGATAGCTCTAATACATGTAGCGCTGGAAAGGAAGAATAACATATTGTCTAAGAAAAACCAGAAGCTCTACCAAATGATCAAACTCTTGAGGTGTAATCTAGCACATAGAAAACCAAAACCAAGATCTCACCTTGGTCTAGAAGCTTTGGTTGATGTGGCGACGAACCTGAACGATGAATCCTAATATTTAGACAGAGCAAAGGAATCAAATTTTGCAATTTTGAATGGTTTTGGAAAACTCAGGACTTTCAGCAGCTATTTTGGTCCACTGAGGTGTTGTTAGTTGTTGAATCCCATGACTTTCGGCAACTAAATTGGCTTCGTTCTATATCTGTTAGCTATCAAAATTACAAAGATAGACAAAACGAAAATATGTTCTCCTATATAAGATCCATTTTCTTCCATATTACTAGAGGAGACTTGCAGATGTGTCCCAACTCCAAAATAGATGGGAAGGAATATCTTTTTCAGATTTTAAGGCAAATACAAAGGAGAAAGGTTCAAAGATGATTCCATTTTGGTTGAAGATAATTAATTCATGGCTCAAGTGTCAGTAAAATATTTCAAGCAGTCCTATCATTTACAAGTATGATTGTGATCTTGGTTTCAAAGATTCATTTACATCCTTACTAGATGGTTTGAACTCTTCAATGTAAAATTATCAAAGAAATAGTTTTTGACAGCTAAGGGTCAAATTTTTATGTGTTGTAAGATGCTAAAAGTTCCCAGTTTCGGTAGCTAAAAAGCCAGGTGCAACTCTCAGTTAGTTGCCAAAAGTGCAGAGTCTGCTAACGGTTAGACTGTCCCATCGGGCTCTCAAACTACCATCATTACATAGGTCATGATGATCTTAAATGTTGTCGAAATCGTTTATGAGGATCATTTTTCATGATCTGGGTGATTTATTATGATTCTAATTGACGTTTTAAACAATCATTAAACCCTAAGATATCAATTCGAAACCCCAATCATGATTTCATTTTCTATTACCATTTCATGCAAAAAATCACATGGAGGTCTGTCTTAGTCGGTTTTAAATAAATTTCATGATCTAAGGTTCCTTATTTTCCAAGTGTTTGTTTTAAAAGCTCAACCATCCACAAAATTTTCTTGTTTCCTTTCTCCTTTTTCCTAGCGCTGGTCTCCCATCCATCAACCCAGATTTTAGTGTCTTCAAGTTATTAATAGGTTTTTGGGAGATGTCTACTGGAGGAGCATTGCTCAGGAGGGAGTTGCAAGAGATCCTGTGTCTTTTGAAGTCCCGGTAGCTAAAATGCCGAAACGGCTAATCATTTCGTGTTTCAGAGTTTCCCAATGCAATGAATGAGAGACCCCGTGTCTTTTGAAGTCCCAGTAGCTGAAATGCCAAAATGGCTAATCATTTTGTGACTTTGGCCCTAAGGTATGATCCCATGTGCTAAAACTCATTCAACTCCATGGCTCTGACTTACCCAATGGCCATGGATCTTCTCCATCGATGGATCTTTGTCATTGAAAACAAAATGCCTGCTCGCTTGATTTTTAACCCAAAAATAGAGACTTTATGCATGCTGCGCTTGGGTGCTCATGGATGCGACCTTGGATAACTTCATTTGATGGGTCTCAAGCCCCATTTCATTTATTTTTACACCAAGGGCCTGAAATCGGAGAGAAACACCCCGCTTGCAAGAATTGGCGCTAACACTCCCATTGCTTATGGATACTCCCCCTTTCTCTGTATTAGGGTCTCTTAGATAGTCTACATTGATGTGGTGTGCTTCCTCTTGATCGGTGGCACCATACACATACGGGTGTTGTAATGTGACCTATGATGTGGCCACCTAGATCCTTCCAAAGTTTCCCCCATGGTGGCATAGTCTAAATGTTCTATGTTTAATTGGAAATTTTCACCTGAATTCGGTGATCTAAATCTGGGAAAAATTAGAATTGCATGTCATTTAACTTGCATTTTTGAATGCATAAATGGATTTAGTGTCCTAAAAATCCCCTGGGACACTCAGATTATACAAACTTAACCACTCAATGGGATACTTATAATTCCATGGACTAGAGCCTCTTCGTTATACAAAGGGGTAACTCTGGGACATGGTCGTACCAGTCAGGGATAGCCATCATATGACTTCATTGGTTACATTAACTAACATCTAACTTGAAATTCACTTATATCCTATCTAGTGGCATTGTTGATTTGGGTCAGGTACTATCTATCATTCCCACATCATTAAAACTTATAATATTCACTATGTTCATCCATTAATCCTTGTACTTTCCAATCATATATCTTGTCCATTCATGCTTAATTTACGTCTCGAGACACAACATACATAGTAAGCTTGCACTGGAAATTTTCCCCCTCCCTAGCTGGCATAATTGATTTCTTGATCAAGACAACGTAGGCCTAATAATCCCATGACAAACATTTTGAGCCCCCTATATGGCATAATTGAGGCCCAATTAGGTGCCAAACACACCAATGAGATGAAAAAATTGCTCACATGGAAATGCCATGTAGGTGCCATAGTGGTAGCACATGGGATGATGGTGGGTCACGCTGGTGATTTCAGTGTTGCAGAATCAATGGTCCTGAAAACCATTGAAACAGAGTCAAAATTCCAACAAATAACAAACAAACTCATAATTCAAACGAACATTAGGGCACCAAGAAAAAAATATAGTAAAATTTTGAGAATTAGCGAGTAATTTTTGACGGTAAGGTGGATTTTGTCTGTAATGTCGAAACACCCTGTCAAAATTCAACACCATATGTAGTAGTGTAATGAGGGGGAGGAGAAGTGGAAAGAATTTAATTACAAGAAGATGACAACCAATACACATCAGTGCAAGGATCCAAACAACCACTGCAACCATTGAAATATTGATGGTCACACCAAAGATAAGTGTTGAAATATACATCTAGGGATGAATCCAAAGAGTTGTAAGAAGGATGCCATGAAGAAGAACTTTCTATACAAGGATTAAGGAAACCATGTAGAGAGCTTGTTTTTACTTCAGTATAGAAGGAGGTGAATCTAAGTATCCCTCATCACAAGGAAGAGAAGAATATGACAAAACTCTTCCATATTAAGATTCATGTCAAAAATACTAAGGTAAATGCTCTATTTGATTTCAGGTTACATGCCAACCTCATAGAAAATGATCTAGTTAGCAAGTTTGGGTTGGATGTTCACGATCACTTAATACCATATCCCATATCCATTGGGATGGGTGAATAAGGATGTAGATATCAAAGTCACTAAATATTGTAAGATCAATTACATATCTTATTAAAGAAGTGGAGTTAGATGTAGTACCTTTTGATGTGTGTGGTTCAGTGTTTGGAAGCCCCTACATGTATATGAGCAATTATATATCCATGTAGAGAGAAAACCAGTACCACCTAATCAAGGATGGGAAGTCTTACAGAATCAATGCACATAAAGGTAAATTGAATATTTCTCTACTAAGTGCCAATCAAGACAAAAGGTTTATTAGTTCTAGTAAGAATTATGCATTGCTTTTCTTAAGAGGGAATCAACCATGGGAGGAATTGATGAGATTAAAGGTGGGATTTGTAAAGAAGAAACAACAATTGGAGGAGTTTTTGCAGGTGTACAAAGGTGTGTTCCAGGAGCCTAAAGAGACACCATGTAAGAGGGAAACAAAGCATGCGATATACTTGTATATTGACTCCCCATTATCAAATATTGAGATGTAGAGATAGTATGTTATAGAAGTAGATGAAGTGAAGAAACAATTGAAAAAGGTATTGGATTAGGAAGTAATTCAACCAAGCACCTCACCTTGTGGGTAATCTATCATCATAGTGCCCAAGAAGGATGAGACTCGGTGAATGTCTATTCACTACATATATTCAAACAAGATCACACTCAAGAACTAGTACCCTTTTCCCAATATTGATGATTTGTTAGACCAATTACATCATGCGAGGTACTTCCCTAAGTTGGATCTCAAATTGGGATAATATTAGGTACGT